>PVKE010015403.1:0-33513 GCA_004027555.1 Craseonycteris thonglongyai
GGTGTGCATTGTGTTTGATGTGGTTCTTTTTGCTTTACGCATGAGTCTGTTTTCCCTCTGGGGGTTTGCCGATCAGATGGGCTTCTCTTTATTTTTTCTTTTGGACTCAGTTGTGGGAGAAGGAGATTTTGGGAGAGGGTTGGGGGAAGCAGACAGCTTCTGTGTCCTGGGGCACTTCAGGTTGCTGTCTTAGCTGTTAGATAGCAGGGTAGTAAAGGTGTGGTCAGGGCTGGGGGCATGTGAGTAGGAGCTGGGGCGGGCCTGAGACACAATAGCAGATTCCTCTTTCAGCAGGGGGGCTGGTGGTTCAGTGGGGGTGGGGCACAGGAGCTCTGGTCTTTCCTCCTCCTGGCTGCTCCTCCTTCAATCGTATCTGTAAGGCACGCCTGCAGGGCAGCACTTGAATGGGCTGGGGCTTGGCAGTGGCCCCGGTCGGCCGCGCAGTCCCGTGCACAGGCAATGACACCGCGGAGACCCGGCAGGCAGCCCAGTTGCGTGTGCGGTCCGCAACGCCCCAGAGGCCCGGTGGGCGGGACGCCAAAAGCCCAGCTGCGCACTCGCAAGCAGGCAGCAGTGATACCGAGGCCCGGTGAGCAGGGCACCTAAAGCCGGTCCCGCGAGCAGGCAGCGGTGCTGCGGGGCGGCCCGGTGGGCGGGGCACCGAAAGCCCCGTGCGCGCACGCAGTGATGCGCAGCGGCCCAGTGGACGGGGCGCCGAGAGCCCAGCCGTGCACTTCCACGCAGGCAGAGTCACTTCCGCGCAGGCAGAGTCGCGGCAGTGGCCTGGTGAGCGGAGCACCAAAAGCCCAATTGCGCGCTGGCAAGCAAGCAGCGGTGTCACTGCGGCCCGGTGGGTGGGGCGCCAAAAGCCCTGTTGCATGCTGGTAGCCTCACTGCGGAGGCCCGGTGGGTGGGGCGCCGAAAGCCCTGCGTGCACAGACCGTAGCTCGGGCAGCAGCCACTCTATGCTCCCGGATTCACTCCAAGCACGTCCAATGCAGCTATGCCCACTCAAGCCCCAGCCCTCACTCCAAGAGCCCTGTCTTCAGAGGCGCTCCCTCACAGTCAGTCTCCTCCGTAAATCAGGGGTGCTGAGCTGTTGTGGGCCGGTGCCCTGCTCTCACCCCATCCGCCGGGAAGTGCAGCCGCCCTGCTCCACAGTCCCTGTTCCACTTTAGACTCTGTGATCTGATTAGGGCACTGTGTGCTGTCCCTTGAGTTCGGATGTTAAATTGTCCACAGTCTTGTGGGGCTTCCACGCTCCCTAGGTCTCGGCTTCCAGCCCGCCCTCGATCCAGCTCCACTTTGACCGTAGTCCCCCAATCCCCCTTTGTTTTTGCCAGCTCTGGGCCACGCTCCGAGTCTCTGTCCCTGAACCGCTGCTTCCCTTTTCCTCTCCCGCTCTCCCCTTTTTTCTCTAACCTTTGTGTGTTGTTCTGCATTGTGTGGTTCTCTTAGTTGAGGTTTCTTCTCAGGGTTTCCCCTGTGGAGTCCCCTCTGTTCAAAAGGCCCTTCCCAGGCAGTTATCGGCATTCTCCTCTCATGCCGCCATCTTGGATCTCTCCCCTCACCACAATTATTAACCAAATGTGGTAAACAAAATCAGTATAAAAGGTATTAATCAAATTGAGAATTCTCCAAAGATCTCTCCACACCCTCTCAAGCTAATATTTATCATGCATCTACTATATGAAGAGCAATGTTCTTGTTTATCTGAATATGCTTATCAATAGGAAGCAAGGAAAGAATTATGAGGTATTTCATGGTATAAGATACATAAATATAACAATCAAAGAAAATATTTCAAGCAAAATCATCCTTTCTTACTTTCCACTGGAAATTTAAACAATACTAATATTTGCTTTATTTATGGAACATGTGTAATTTTCAAATTATAAGTAAAGGTCAGAGTTTGACTTAAACATATATTTTTCTTTTTAAGAGAAAATTGTTATTGTAAGTCATTAAATATGATCATTCTGTTTTTCGTAATACATGAAATCTAAGGTACATATATTCTATTTATTAGAGGAACATAGATTACTTTGATAGAAAAGCTAAAAGCTGAGTAAGAAAGTTTGACCTTTTCCTTTATATCTTTTAACTTTTTGATTCTGGTTTAACATTACATAGAAAATGATTGTGAATTATAATGTCTTCCATTGCACAGGACACGCTTAAATGCTTATGTAGTTAGTGCTTCTGGCAAACACTGCTAAACTTTTTAACTGTTTTTGTTGTCTGATCAAACTTTGGCAATATTACAATTTTATACATTTAAAAATACTTTTATAGTCTTAATTATAATTTGAAAGTTCAATGATGGTGAACTCTGGACGATAAATAATATTTGAGATACCATTTTTTTTTTTTACCAAATAGATAAAGGTGGTTTGTATAAACCTCTAATAAGAGGCTATCCATTTCCAAAATACAATCCCCTTGGAATAGCTATATTGTCTTTTCATGGCATACCACAACATATCTGTATCTGTAATGCAGATATTTCTATTGATTATATGACAAGATAAGAAAGAGGGAGAAAAGTATAAGAAAAATAACTCCAGGTTAATTTTTAATGTATTTATCATTGACAATTTTCTTTAATCGTTCCATCTGATGTTGCAAAGTTAGCATTATGGGCAAGAAAAAGAAAGTAAATAAAAGTAGAAAATAAGAAAATGAACAGAAAAAATAGAAATGAATAGGCTTCCAGAACAATATTATCTAATCTTCAGAAATTCAGTTAAAATTACTGAATGAAGAGACAAGATTTAGCTCTCTCTAACCTCTTGGTCTTAAATTTTGGTCACCCTTTAAATAAGTGTTTTAAAAAGTTAATTTGGGAGGAGGGCAGAGAAGAGACTAATACCTGCTCTTCATCATAGAAATCAATAAGAAAGAAAAATAATAATAACTTCACACAATTTGTAGTATGCCATAATACTGTGAAGCTCTTTCAACTCATTGTCATGTGTAAAGTGGGGCTCAAAAGAAGAACGAATGAGTATAGTTTCTAGATAAACTGTTACGAAGTTGTGATGCGATGGTCCACAAACAGATGCTGTTCTACTAGATCTAAGATTTTAATATTCTCACTTGAGACAAACCTCTTTGAAGCTTATAAACTAGTAGCATAATAGCATGATGGGAAACAAATTTGGGGGAACCAGGCAGAAGTGAGTTTGAATCTGTCACCACCAATTATTACTTATTTAACTTTCTATAAGTTATTAAAATTATTTGGACTGGCATGTATGTATGTATTTGTATATATATAATTATATTTTATTAAATATATTGTTACGGTATATATTAAATTTATACATTATGTTATATTAATTTATTTTATTATTTTATATTGTTCTATGCATATACGTGCACACATACTAACATAATATAACTATACATAATTTTAAGAAAGTAATTCATGTAATGTAAGGGCTATGAAGTCCACAGTAGGCAGTAGGGAAACTCAGGCAGGAGTTAATGCTGCGTGCTGTCTTGAGGCAGAATTTCTTCTTCAGAAAACTTCAGTATTTGCTCTTGAGGCCTTCAACTGAATGGATGAGGCCACTCACATTTTTAAGGGTACTCTTCTTTACTTAAAGTAAACTGATTGTAAATGTTAACCACAGCTACAAAATACCTTCCCAGTAACACTTATATTGGTGTGTGACTGTATAACTGGGTACTATAGTGTAGCCAGGTGAGGTATAAAATTAGCCATCACAGTACTCTTAATAGACTCTTGTGCAAGAAAAATCCAATTTTTCCATGAGAACCATGATTCATTTTTTCAGCTAATATTCATGGTTACCTATGTGAGGCAGCATTATGTGATGATTAAGGCATAGGCTCTGGGGCTACAGTGATTTTGTCTACATCTTAGCTTTCCCGCTCACTTATGGTATGACTTTTGGACAAGTTACTTAACATTCTCTGTGTCTCAGTTTCCCCATTTGAGGGGATAATAATAGTATGGGGGTAATAATAGTATGTACTTCAATATTGTGAGTGCTAAATCAACTAATACTTTAAAAATGCTTTGATTATTGAATCCCACGTAATAAATCTGCCTATAAAAAATTGATAGATAGTGCTGCCTAGATCGTAAGGGCTCAAGACTTCAAGGATCAAAGGACTAGAGGGGGAAAAAACATTAATTCTGCCTACGTACTTATAATAGGGATGGTCTCCTTGTAAGTCTGAGTATGTATGTAAGCAGAAGGAAGTGCAGACATGGCAACCACATGGGCAAAATTTATATTTTCAGATTCTCATGTAATTTTTAAAATTTTAATAAGCTTTAAAATTTTTTGAAAGACAGACATATAAAGATAATTAAAATTGTATACATATTAGGTCACATTAAAAGCAATGGTTGAGGGGTATTTCTCTGATTGCATATTGACTCAAAATAATGATGATCATTTATATTAACATAAAATGTAACTTTGTTCATTTGTGCCAAAATAAACAATATACGGTAGCAGTCCTGTCACCAACCGAAGAGGTAGAATATTGATGAGCTACATGTGCACCCAAGCCTGAGTATTAGAATTCCTACTTGGTCCAAGTTATTTAAGTCAGAGTTTTAAATCATGCAAAGCAAATCCCTGCCCTTGGGCACACATTCCAGTCACCCAAATGGTCTTGATTTTGGTCTGAAAATTGCCTGTAATTTTGCACATTGTCTTTGTCTATATCAGCTCAAACAACCTATTTATTGTTTCTTTGTTTATTGTCAGTTTCCTCTTCTCTATTGAAAGCTCCATGATAGCAGTGTAAATCACAATGCCAGGCCCATAATAGGTAACACATTCTTATTTTATTGAAAAAATAAATTAATGTGTTTCTTGAATGAGTAATTTTTTTAAAGTTTGTCCACTGAGGTTATAGACTAGAGTTTCTCAAATTTGCAGAATACAATAACCACTTCTAAAGGAACAAGTTTTCTTGAACTTGTGAGATTGTCTCTGTTAGACCCAAGAGGTCCAGAAATAACAGTTTAAATCCAAAGCCTTATTCTGAGCAAATAGCTTTGGATTTATTAATTATCTTAGCAAAATATGTTTTTTACTTATATAGTAACTACTTAAAAATGCGTGTGTGCTTAAATTATCACAAGAATGAAAATAGAGCATTTAGAGAGTTTCGTGGGTTGTCCAAGAATACGTCCTTAGATTTCTGATGATTCACAAACATCAGTAAGAGATACACTAGTACAGATATTTTTAGTTCATATTGGTAATAGTGCAAGAAAAGAAACATTTTATTTATATTCTGAAGCAGCAATATAGGGACCAGAGTTGATCCAAATCTCCTATATTTTTGATAGTGACAAAGAAAATTGAGGAAAGTGAGACTTGTTTACCTAAGGTTAAGTGGATTATATGACTTAAATAACTTGAGAAAAATGTCTTCAGAGAACAAGCAGTTATCATCTCAACTTTATTATTATTTCATAAATTTAATAGGAAAGAATATTTGACCAAATCATCATTGTTCTTCAATATTTTTTCTCATCTCACTGATATAAAGTTATCCTAACGTTTTTAATTTTATGTAGTGGAAAAACAACAAAAAAATAGCTAATGTAGCAAAGCAATACAAAGCAGGAAATCACCTTAGATAAAATTAAAACACAATTTTAGTCATTTCTGAAAGATCTATAGAAAACACTTAGTGACAAAATATGTACACTGAACTAATGTTGTAATTTTAAAGAATTTAACTAAAGTTGCTTAATACCTCTTTTATATTTGTAGATGTATAAAATATCTTGCAATACATTTATATTTATATAAATCCAAACTTCATTTTGTCAATAAACCAGAAAAACAACTTATGAATGAAGAGTTAGAGGAAAAAAAATATCTAGATACTTAAAAATATATAGTCTCTACTGGAATTAATAAATACTGAAAAGATAATTTTCCTTTAAAAATTTAATAAACCAAATAACCTTTGAATTGTTTTTATTGCTGTTATATATTTACAAAAGCTTAGAATATTCTTTTACAGAATATAAAAATTTTATAGAAAAAGGAAATGCATTGAAAAGCAAAATACAATAGCATGAATAATTAAGAGAATTAAAACTTTATATTTGTTTAAGTGCTCAATGAACAGCCTAACTACTCCCTACAATAATACCAAGAATATAGAGAGGGATGGTGGGATCCAGGTTAGTTTTGTAGCCTGTCATTATATTTATTTATTCAAATATCTGTTGATTGTTTAGTATTATCTAGGTACTACAAGGTGTTTTGGTGATTACAGTGATGCATAAGATGCCATCTTTGCCTTTTGGAGGGGGTGATAAAATTACTCATATTAAAAACAAATGCAAGGGAAAAGTGATATGTGGCATTATACAGGTAAAACAAAACTTTTAGAAATTTCTGAGGCTGAAGAAAGCAAGGAAGTCTTCATGGAGGAAGAGTAAGTGATCTAGGCTTTGAAGGATGAGTTGAGTTTGGGCCTTTGGGAAAGGCATTTCAGGCATAAAGCTAAAGAAATAAGGACAAGGCTAGAATGTTGCCTTTATACCAGAATCTTAATGCGATTAAAACTAAAAATTTAGCCTTTTGTTTTTTAATTTAGGATCTCTTTAATCTACTATGCTGAATAGTTATCTAACGCTATATGAAATGCCACCCTCAAACACTGTGGGTTATAATAATAACCATTTCCTCAGCTCAATCATCTGGAGGTTGGTGATTTAGGAATGGCTCAGAGAAATGGTTCTTCTGGTTTGAGTCAAGTTCCAGTAATTTTGTTTGGATTTTTATAGGAACTTGCAATCAATCAGCAGGGCAACTAAACACTGGCTCTTTTAGAAAGGACCAAGCTGGATAACTTATCTCTGTTCCTGTGTCTCTCATCCTCCAGTAGTTAACCCAAGTTGGTCACATGGTGGATGGGTAGATTTCAAGAGAGCCTGTAGAAGCATAGGCTCTGAACTGATAGACTGTCATTTCTATAACCTTCCATTGGCCAAAGGAAGTCCCCAGGGCAGACATGATTCAAGAGGTAGAAAGTAGATTTAACCTCTTAACAGGAGGGACTGCGTATCACAAAGTCTGTGGATACAGGAAAGGCTGGAGAATGGGGGCCATTTTGTAATCAATCTACCACACATACTGGAAGAAAAAAAAGTTACTCTAAAATATTTAGAAATGGTTCATTTTTCTAAGCTAGATATAAGATTTTAATTATTATCATGTATATGCACTCCTACACATATAAACACAAACACAATCGTCCACACTCTTCTTAGAAAATTGGGCACTATTTCTGTCTGCTTTATTTTAGAGCATTTTTGTTTTTGTTTTTGTTTTTGTTTTTGTTTTTTTTCCCAATCACAGTCAATAACTGTAAAGGACCGGGAAAAGCATTTTATTTTTGTTCTTCAATTCAGTGTCTTTTAACTTACCAACTGCCATTACAATAAAGGAACATCAATTAATGCTAAATTACAAAGATAGTCTTGTGGGATTGCCTGTTACAGCTGCTCTGAGGCCAAAACCATTAAAAGTGATAAATGTTTTATGCTGACTACCAAATACACTCATAATTATTTTGCCATTTACTGAAATTGTTGCCAATCTACCTTTGATTCTAAAGAAACTGCACGTCTTTATCCACTCAAAAATAAAATCTTGTGCTCATGAGGTCTATACAAAGGCCCTTTTATGTGGGTCAAAAGGATGCTTCCCTCATGCCCATTTAATATGTTTTCTCTGAAGTTCTGTATGCTGCCCTTAGGGCCAGCCACATACTGGTGATAAGCATGTAACTTGCATAGCAAACTCCTTCCCTCCCAAACTCACATCACAATATCCAGAGTTCAGTACGTCCCATAATAAAATGACAGGGTTTTGTATGCTCTACACACACTGCTAATGTATTGCTTTGTGAATAGAGCCCTACAATATAGATACAGTTTACCAGGAACTTAGCATTTAAACGACTTTCATCTTGACAATGACTGGCATGTCTTGCTGAGAATATTATATATTTAGAAGATTTTTTTGAAGGCTCTGTACTTAAGAATCATGTCTCATCATATTCAGTGAACTTCTGAACTAAGTCTTAAATGTTTAAAGAAGGGTCACAAAGCTACTCTGCTACAAAAATCTGCAACTTGCACCCAATGCTTATCACAGAAGAAATTCATGCATAGAATAATTTTTTCTAAGTTTTCTTTCCATTTAAAGAAAAAAAAATGCTCTTCTACTTCTAGCTTTGAATATTTATCACTGAGATGAGAACCTGTGCTGAAGTCAAACTAAGTAAAAGACAAACTCTAGAGGAGGAAAGTACACTTTCTTCATAAACTTTGTAAGAATTTCTTCAACACATGCTTCTCCATTTATACAACAGATCAAGGAAGGCTAGAATCCAATTTCAAATCAAATAACCCCATATCGATGTGCAGGATAGTTGACAGTGCACTCTCATCAACTCTGTTCTTTCTGGTGGGTAATGTGCACAGTGTAACGTAGAGTAGCCATTTGGCAGAAAACCGCTCTAGTCAAATTGAAATAGCCTTTAGAGCCTTGGTTAGAATGGAGGCCATAATGTATTCTTGTCATTTGATAAAAAAAAAAAAATAGTGCATTTAAATTAAGGGGACAAAAATTCCTTTGTCCAGATCCGAGCCTGCACAATGACACTAGTGTCAAGATCTTATTTAAAAGTGTTAAGGTACAGTGTAGCTCGGCAGCACAATTTGTAAGGAAACACGGGATCGTGTGCCGGAGACTGAAGATTTGCTGCCTGATACCAACTACAGGGAGTGATAAAATATGTTTCTTCCAGATAATTACTTGCTGCTCGAGGAAAGTGGCATTTCTAAATTGATATTTCAATGCACCATAAACAGATCACGCTGTACAGGTAGACATGGGCTAGTTTTTGTCACACGACTGGACTTGGAATCACTCAATGCCACATGGAATTAATTTATTTTATGCATAGAAAGCAGTACAACTTTCTCCAGAGTTAAGAAAATGTCTACTTATGTAGATATAATGAAAGATTTAATCCTCAGAAAGTTTTTTGTGTTTGACTGTTTAAAAAGATTCTAAGAACATTCAGGCTGGAAAAAGCTCTATAAACATTTTGAAATGAAGCAATTCTGTGGTATTTAGAATGTCTCAGTTTGGTGAAAAATAATGTATCTTCCAGATAACATGCTGAGATATATATGCATCTCATTTAATACTTAAAAAAACTTATGAATTAAGTAATATTATTCTCATTTTATGAGGAAGAGAACTAAAGTCAAAAGGTTAAGTGGCTTGCCTAAGGTCTCACCAGTTGTGAGGCTGACATAAAGCTCAGGTGTCTGGCTTGAAAACTATGTTATTTAATATTAAACACTGTGAAGGTTCACAAGTCAGATTACTAAGGAATATATTCTGGGATGACAGAAAAGCTCAGCAGTTGAGTGCTTGCCTTGCGATCACAAGGTCCAGATTCCCAACTCTGGCCCACGTAAACATCATATGCTGAACTATGGTGCAACTGGTAACTGCCGGGATGGCTCAGTGGCAAAGGTTCTTGCCGCTCATGCAGGAGGCCCCCAGTTTGGCCGGTTTCTTCCCCACATGACTCCACATTCAACTGTTAAATGATCCCAAGTCACAACTAATGATGTACAACTATGGAGACTATTCTGGGATGTCTCTTTCTCTCTCACACCTTCTCTCAAACAATAAAATTAATCTTTTAAAAAAAGAAAAAAATATTCTAAGTTTGTTATCTATGTATATAAGCAAAGAATATTAGAAAAGGTCATCATTTTTCCCATTCTCATCCTAGTACCTTAGTTAAGTAAAATCTCACTACAGTACTGTACTAAGTATTGTAAAACCCAAATTTAAAAGAAGGTCCTGTTCTTCAGATTTATGGACAACTTCTCTCATTTTTTCTTTTAATAAATAAGTGAAGTTTTGAAAGCTAGAGTAAAACATGTTAAGTTGATCTTTATCAAGACAGAGTGCAAAATATGGTCTCAGTTACTATTCAAAGGAATACAATTCTGAGCCCTCTACCGGTCCTCTTTCAGATGACACGTATTCTGAAGCTTCCATTCATTTAAGTTCCTCAGGATGCACTGCAAAGGGGGGTTCTAGCAGCTGCCATAAACCAGGCCCAAAACAGCTTCACCATTCCAGTTTACTCCTAGTCCTTACACCACTACAACCCCACCCCCCACCCCACCCCCCGCCCAAGAAGCATTATATAAGAGTACACTTCCCTACTGACACAACATAGCTGTAGTGGTCCATAGAACTTAATTATACACGGCAACCTACACTGCATTCTAAATGGCTTCCTCTTGAGATCTGCAGCAGTTTGGTTGGCTTGCCGTATCAAAATACCAGGAACTAGATGGACTAGACAACAGACATTTATTTCTCACAGTTCTAGAAGGTAGAAGTTCAAGATCAAGGTTTGGTTTCTTCTAAGGTCTCTCTCCATGGCTTGACGATGGCTTCCTTCTTGCTATGGTCGCACATGGCCTTTTCTCTGTGTGTGCACATCCCTGGTGTTTCTCAGTGTGTCCAAATTTCCTCTTCTTATAAGGATACCAATTAGATTGGATCAGGGCCCACTCTAATTCTAATGATCTTATTTTCACATAAATATCTCTTTAGAGGCCCCATCTCCAAATACATTCACATTCTAGTATACAAGGGGCTTCAACATATGCAGTTTGTGGTTGGGAACAAATCAGCCCACTGCAAAGTCCCTTTCTTACCTTCCTTCAAGAGCACAGTTTGACAAAAATTAAAGTCATTTTAATTGCTACACTTACCATCCATAACATCTGCAAGTTGATTTAAAGTGATCTCACTTTAAGTGTGCATTTTATGTGTGGGTGTGAGAAAAAAAAAAATATCCGCCTTTATGTGTTTCCTAAACCAAAGAGAATGTGTCCAAGTATAAACACTTACTATCTTTGGGTGGCCCAGCAACAACTTTCAAATGCCAATGTCTTTAGGGCAAAGACCTCCTATTTCAGGAAGGTTGGTTCTTACTAAAGGAATGAAGTTTAGTTCTGTGATTTGCCAACTGCTGAGTGTTTTTTATAAAATGTTATGCTGATATAAATGTGTGACCTTACACATGTCACTTCATGATCTGAGGTCTCAGTTTCCTCATCAATACCCAAACATTTTGGCTATGGATGACTTCCAAGGTACTTTCTAACTACAGAACTCTGTGATTTTTGACACATGGTAAGTGATTTCTTTCTCATTGTATGTATTATCTGGGCCAAATACAATTGGCCTTCTGATTTATTGCTCTAACTAACCTAGAAAATAAGATTAAACATCAAACAACCTACAAAGATACGGAATTCTCTAAAATTTATAGTGATAATTATTTTGATGAATTTTTAAATTATTCTATTGGCTAAATGTAGATTGCTCTCTAAGAAAATTAAAGTAATTATTCTCAAATCAGTTAATTTGTTTTTAAAAATCTCCAAATATTTATCTTCAGTTTTGTAAACATATTTTAGTGGAACTGATGCTTTTTTTCCCTTATATGAATGAAAATATCATGATGAGCATTCATAAAAAGAATATTTTATCCTAATGTCCTACTCTACATCTCCCTAAGAATCACATCTGTTTTGAGAGACAAACATCTTCAGCAATCTCTGCTATTTTTTCTGTTATTAACCTCAATATTTCATTGAAGAATATTTAATACTCCTATTAATTTTATTTGTATTAGATATATTTTCAAATCAGAAGTAGAGAAAAAGGTATAATGAAGATACATGTACTTGCCTACATATTTAGCTATTGTAACATTTTTCAATTATGCTTCATCTTTTTATGATGTTTTTAAAAAATATTTAGTCATTTCTTGATTTTTAAAAATTGTATGACTTTCTACTATAGAAGAATTTAGCTCTAGTATATTCTCCACTGTGCCCACAATTAATAACTATTTTTCCATTTGTTTAGTTTTGTATATCCCAATTATTCCTTCCTCCTTAAAATCTCTAACAGAACACTAAATATCCTTTCATATATTCAAACATATGAGACAGTACATTGGTTTAATGATAGCTTCAATCTGGCCTGGTTCTCTAGTACTCTGTCATAGCTGTTGACCTAGCTCCTTCCAGTATTATTATTCTGGGGAATATTACTAACCTTTTTGATGTTTAATTCATGCTTTTCTTCCTTCCTTCCTTCCTTCCTTCCTTCCTTCCTTTCCTCCTCCTCCTCCTCCTCCTCCTCCTCCTCCTCCTTCTCTCTCTCTCTCTCTCTCTCTTTTTCCCAGTTAATTTTTATTTATTATTAAATTTTAAGGATTTTATTGTTTTTTAAAGACTTATTTTATTGTTTATAATAGAGCAAGACAGAGAGAAGGGGGAGGGCTCAGAGCAGTCTCCACGGTTTCACATCATCAGCCCTCAACATGGTTTCATTCCACACAGGTGGTTGGGGGCCACGCAGGGTGGGAACTGAGCTGGGGCCTTCCTCATAGGCAGAATGCCCCCTTGAGCCAGGGGCCCAACCAGGGGGTGAGAACCAAACTGGAGGCATTCTGCATGGGAAGCACACCCATGCAGTTCAGCACATGAGTCTGCACAGGCCGGGGCTGGGATTTGATCCCCAGTCCCCAGGGCTACAAAGTGAGCGCTTAACCCACTGAGCCATCCCGGTTTCCCCTATTATTATTTTTTTGGTGAAGCATGCAACTCAAGAGACTTTCTAGAAAAATGATACGTAGAAGTTAAATACAAAACCTTTCATGACTAATTCATCCCTGTGTTATTATTTATCATATTTAGTGTAAGATGGTTTCAATACCATGTCTGGTAATTGATGACAGCTGTAAGATGAGTTTACTGAGGTGATTGACCGTGTGTCATCAGCAAAATTGCCCAGGCTTGTTCATACAGTGATGGTCACAGGACTCCTGGGAGTTTTAAGAGGAGTTATACTCCAACACACAAACACTTCTTAATTTTCTACTTTTCTCATATTTACTATTGTCCAACTATCCAAAGCAACCCACATGACCAAACTCAGAGTTGACACAATAAGACTATTCAAAGGAA
Source organism: Craseonycteris thonglongyai (assembly GCA_004027555.1). Lineage (NCBI taxonomy): Eukaryota > Metazoa > Chordata > Mammalia > Chiroptera > Craseonycteridae > Craseonycteris > Craseonycteris thonglongyai. Next base: position 13,106 of record PVKE010015403.1, read on the forward strand.
AGGATACAGCGAGGCACAAGCAAATTGGGGATCAATTGGGGGTGCAACAATGTGCACCAATCTACAGTGTATTTTCTTATGCTTAATATTCTCACTATTCTCTAATTCATCCAAATGTGAAATCTCCACATTTCACTCTCTCCTAATCACACCATGAACTTTCCAACCCCAGTCTTAACTTATGTCATTGGATGCACTGTGTTTCTTTTTAAGATTCAATTTCATGAGTCTCATTTACTTCTTTCAATTCATAATCTCTGTAGGAAGATCTCAGAAATATGCAATTTTGATTAGGCCCATAGATTATTCCTTTGCACAATAAAGTTTGAGTATCACTGTTTCAGTCTATCCAGGAAAACTTTTAAAAAATAAACCCAAATGTCTAATTTTTAACTACCTTGAGAGTCATGAACTTACAGGGGGTCTGTTGATGTTCTTCAGTAAATATATGAATCCCTTAAGACTGTCAAAAATGTAAATGTGGTTTTGGGTTCATTTTCCAGTGTCCATAATTTACATTTGGCCTAAACTACTTCATCTGTGCTCTCATTTCTCCATTAGCTTCCCTTACTTAATTGTTCGGCAAATCTGATCCGTACACAAATTTAGAAGAATGCTGTGAAGAACTAACAGTTTCCTTTTACTTAGTCTTTCTTCTTCTTGTCTTTTTCAATACCCTTCCTCTCTGATGGCCAATAACAAAAGTGTTTTACATTTGTAAAGACATTGAAGTTGAAAAGTGCTTTCAGATGTATTAACTCATGTGCTCTTCACAAACCTCTCTAATGAATTAAATCAGTTATAAGTATTCCATTTTATATAGCAAGAAACTGGATTAAATGAACTGCTCTTGTTCATTGGTAATAGATTCAAACAGACCTCAGGTCTCCTGACTTTGCTAATACATGAATGTTGAACCATAGGGTTTCATTTGAGTCTTTGGACATTTGTGCTTATTACAATTTTTTTTTTTTCAAATATAAGAAAACACTGGAAGGGCTAGAATTATAACATTAAACCTTAGCTTCTTGCCCTAAGTTTGAAGTAGTTTACCTTGAGAAATATATGCTGTAGTTTACCATTTACTACACACACACACACAAAAAAATACCTCACAGAAGTTTTAAAGCAAAGCAATTGATATACAAGAGAAACTCATTCAAATTATTGGCTTTAGTCCATAAAGTACGGAAAGGACTAGATGTTTCTGAGGTCTGAAAGTGTCTCATGCTTCTAGTGTTTCATTTACAAGAGGAAGAAAAAAATAGTTTCTTACAGGTGGAACTTAATGTATTGTATCCCAAAATATATAAAACATGCTACACATTTAAATCAACTATGCAAATGATTCAAAAGGATGATATTATACCCAAAGGGCTGAATACTGTGCTACCAGTAAAACTTGCAGCAAGTGGGCTGGTTGGGCCCTCTTAGTGGAAGAATACTCTTCTTACTACCTTGAATCTATATATATAATTCCATTGGGAACCATATTTTTATGTTTTTTGTTTTCCTAATGAGATAGGTTGGCATTACTTGGGGTTTTGACAGCTGGACATTACATATTTGATAACCCAAAGATGTGCAATAAGTCATGTAGGAGGATAGGTACCAGATGGCTCTACTCAAACACTCCAGTGTCACCAAAAACAAAATAATAATAAAAAATTGCACATTAGTGCTAGAGAACAACTGAGTTTCAACACTAGCTTATTTGTTTATATTGCTGAGATCTTAAAACTGCCATGTTAGAACACCACTTGGGACTTACCATCAACCAATATTGTATCAATTTTTGAAAAATATACACAAGATAGACATAGAATCCATTTCTTACAGGATTGAATATAGGAAGAGGCTGAGACCTTGGACTTCACTGCAGGACAGGCTACCTCTAGTGACTCATGATTGGAAGACTCTAGCACGTAGGCCAGATCTGATCCACCAAGGTATTTTTACAGTTTTTAGGAAGTTTTCCTTTAAAAATAATCATAACTGGCAACATAAGGGCTACATCTTACATTTCCTCTATGCTGGGGCATGAATGCTTCAGTTTGCCAAAATTCCTAGCCAAGCCACTGCTCTCATTTAAGTTTTCTAGACTGTGGTTTTTTTCAAGTTTTTAAACCACATTTGGTGTCCAACCTTTTGGCTTCCTTGGGTCAAATTGAAAGAAGAATTGTCTTGGGCCACACATAAAATGTACTAACACTAACAACAGCTGATGAGCTTAAAAAGACTGCAGAATAACTCATAATATTTTTTTAAAGTTTATGAATTTGTGTTGGGCCTCATTCAAAGCCATCCTGGGCTACAGGCAGATAAGCTTAGTTTAAGGTAACCAGAGTCCAAGTCTCCTAGTGATTTCTCTGCCCTCACTCGTCTTGCCTAGGTGGTAAATGGTGGCTGCAGAGATCTCTTTGAGAATGTGTAGAATGATTATGTGATATTGTTACTAAAAGCAAAAACAAAACAAGGCAAAAGCTAAAAGGGAATGGGTTAAATATGTTAGGACATAACCATACTATGATATACTACACCGCCCTAATGGGTCTTTTAGGAAATATTTGTTGACAAGAAAAGACGTTCTTGAAATATCGTTGAGTGAAAAGGTGCCATCAGCATGTGGGGGGTCAGTGCAGTAGTAGAGCAGCTCATATTGACACATAAAAACTAATTGTGAGCGTCATTTTCCATGTTCTCCTTCAGTTAACTTTACATGGGTATCTTGAAATCAGCCATGGTGAAAGTATTTACACCACAGAAATTGGCAAATGCTGCAAATCAAAGCTCTATTTACTTTTCTAAAAAGAGGGCTGTTGAACATTTACCAGCATACCTAATTGAATATTATATTTTAATAAAAATTTATACATATAGATACAAGAAAATATTAACAGTGATTATTTCTAGAGATGGGTTATATTTTCTCTTTTCTTCCATTTGCTTGTCTTTTCTAGATTGTCTTTAACAGAAATGTCACTTTTTAAATTTCTTAAAATGATACAATTATGTTCAAATAAAAAGTGTACCTTATATAGTAAATTCATTAAAAGGCAATTCTTTACTATTTCTACGACATTTTCTTGAGAATGACTAATATTTAGCTAGGAATTAAAATTTTCAAATAAATTCACCTTTACCCTTAGCCCCCAAAAATTTTCAATAATGCCTGAAGTACAATAGATCAACTGTAAAGAGACACTATGGAAGATAAAGAAGAAAGCACCCAACTTTTAACAGTGCTTGGGGGCTCAGAGAGTCTGATTTTGAAGAGTTCTGATCCCAATATTGAGGATAGCTCTGGATATCATAGAAATGCCGTGATTATTCTGGTTTAAAGGTTTGTGAAATATAGGCAGATCAACAATCTGCCTATAGGCATTAGCAGGAGAAAAAAGGTAGTCAAGACGGGGCAGGCATGAGTATTTGGATCATTTTAGTGCTGATTATGACCACTTCACATTTGATGACTGCTGACATGAGTATAGAGTTGTAGTCTAGTTTGTCCTCCACTACAGAGAACCTCAGATGACTCAGAACATATTTAATGTGTGCCCAAGCACTTAAACCAAAATGTGTATTTGTCAGTTTTCCTTAAATAATGCCTACATATACATACACTACATCAAGAAACAGTGATCACAGATATTCTGAGAAGCCTTTACAAATGCTTTTGAAGTAATATATCTGCAAACAATTTTCAAAAGTGTGGGTGTCAAAGTGTATGTGTGTACCTTTGTCTATGTAAAAGTAGAGGGAAATTGATACAAAACATGACACCTTTATTTAGAATCTTAATACTTTAAGCTTTTTAAGCTAAGAAAGGCTTCTTTTTTCTTTTTTTCAATTTTCACTTTCACTAATCTAAATCAACCTTCAGAGAATTAGCTTTAAATGAGTTATTCCTGAAATGCTGTCTTGTGGCTGGCCTGGGAGTTCACAGTACTGTGCACTGGTGGTTACTAAATAACCTTCAGGGAATTTTTGTTGGTTTGCTTGTTTCTTACCTTTTGGCTAAAATTTGTATTGGAAATTATTTTATCTTTCTGTATTCTCTATTCAGGTTTCATTGACTGTGGCTTTTCTCTTCTTTTCATAATTATCTGTAATGTTGAGTCAATTTTGAAAATACGCCCAGATTTGCCCTAGAGGTGGCAGAATTTCTGTGGCGGGTAAGTGAAATGATTGTTCCATATAACTTTATAAAGTGTAAAGACCTCTGAGATGAAAGGAGCTGTATAAATGTAAGGCTGTCATTTTAAATTGCCATTTCAGTTTGAAATTCTCAAGAGAAGCATTACTGAAATCCAGCGTATGCACCATATTAGATTGTTTAATGTCATTAAAGCATGTGCAGCAAGTGAAAATACTAATTTCCTCTTACATGTAGCTCGTGTTTAAGGCTGCATATCCAAAGCTAGCATGTTTCAGAGCTCATTGTGACATATTAATACTCACTGAAGGAAGTAGAAGCTAACAAAGTATGAAGACAATGATGTTTCTCTAGCCTGCTGATTGCTTGTTTGTGTACGTGTATGCCTGTAAAGACAGAAACAGATTTGTGAAACTGAACAAAATGAGACATATACCAGAGAAGGTTTGATATGACCAGTCAAGTCGAGAAACCTTGAAGAGAAACATATATGGCATATCACTCTGTGATTTCTGTTTAGCTTTGGCAATAAGGACACCAAGAAATAATATGTATTTACAGCAGCAGAAAAGAACTGCAGAAACAAGAAAATTATCAAAACAGTGAAAACAGCCTGCCCTCTACGTGAGACCAGCTGTTCTTGTCGCCTCCGTTTGCAAGTTTGTTTTGGGAAAGGAGAATGTTTCTGTATTATTGAAGCCATGCACAACCTAGCAAGATGAAAATACCAAGAAATAAGCAAGTGAGAGCGAGGCATCAGTGGCAAATTGGAATCTAAGGCCTTTTGTGCTTGTTAAATGGTGGAATGATTATAATTGGAAAAAGTGATGTGCATTAGTTCTGAGTGAATGTACAAGAAATGACAAGCATGTAACTTAATGATTACTTCACAACACTCAGGACTACCTTCTAGTCTTGCACCAAAGAGTTCAGCCCTACAGCAGAGAAAGCCACTCGCTTTCTCCTCCTATTCATGAGTATTCTCTACAGGTCACATGGAAATAACCCTGAAGTGATAAGTCTTGGTTTAGGAAGTCTGCTGCTTAAACTGGTGTAAGTCTTTGTGACAAAGAATGGTGGGATTTTTTTTTTTCTCTCTCTCTCTTTGGAAATCATCACAATCATTGGCAAGCAAATGGACAGGATCTTATTTTAGAGGAAATAGCTTGTGTGTACTTTCCTGAGAATAGGAAGGATATGAAGAAGATTCCTGAAAATCGAATCTAATACTCAAACGTCACCTTCAAGAGTGTGTCAATTTTCTCTTCCCTGTTAAAATAAATGCCTATATAGTGTTGGTTTCATAATAGCACCAAAAAAAATTAATATTTATGAATAAAAATGTAATGCATGTTATTTTACTAAATACATTTTGTTGTAAGTAAATATATTTAAAAAGTAAAAACAAAATCAATTGTCAAAATGTTTTCATATTGAGAAAAGAATGTATTCTTGCAATTTTTAGAACCTAAAGTAAAAATAACAACTATGATGCAGTCACTAAACTAAACAAGAGTCAATCAACTCCAGTCAATAAACACATATGAAAGTGTCACAGGGCAGCTTTTTTGTTTGATCTTGGGAACTGATTATGGAATTGCTATGTAACCCAAATTAAGGTGCTAATTGATGAGATTTTCCTAAAACCCAAGCTAAGTCATAATCAGTTTACAATTGATAAACACAACTTAACACGTGTGGCATGAGTGTGAGGAAAACATTATTTAAGATAGGAAAACATTATATAAATGAAAGGAATGTATTATATATAACATTCTTTCACATATTCTAATGTAAACGTTGAGAGTTAACCAAAAGATATGTTTAGCACTTGTGTGATTTAGGTAGAACCTCACAAATACACTGCAGTGCACCAGTTGTCACTCAGTGCTGGGTGTTGTGACACAGAAAAATCATAAATACTTTTTTAAGGTCTGTTTTGTGATAACACATGTCATCTAGTGGAAGATATTAAACAAAACCAGGAGAGCCACAGAAGTGTTCTATCCATATTGAAAATTGTATCTTTTTATTTAACCCTTACAAAGTAGGATTCCTAAATGCTTTGCCAACATTTTAAAAGAGTGTTTCCTTCTATTACTTTGAAAGGCTTGATGATATTCAGTATGGTGAAATTTTATAAGATTTACTTGATATAAAGAAAAGAAAGTCCTTAACTCTATTTTAAAAAAGTAATATTCATTTAGATATATGATTTATTGTGGAAGGGATTAATAAGAGAGCTTTTCTCTCTCTGAACATCTATTAGGACGAAGTGAAGATAGTTATGATGGAGAATATATTATCAAGACCACCGTGCAGGTAATATCCTGCACATTGAGTCTAATCACCCATTTAAGTTAAAGTAAGAGTTGTTAAGAATATGGAGAATCACACTCTAATGATTAGTGATGAGAATCACCTAGATAATGAAATTAGTATTGAGAAACATATTTTTAGGCAGAATGATTATCCCAGGAGATTGATTAAAAGGATAATTGAAGAACAATGTAACCTTTTTCATAGTTATCAGGTTGAACTTGCTTAAGGTAATTTATCATAGTAGTGTAGCTATGCCAAATCATAAAAGGATTGGTCACTGCTTAAAAAGATGTTTATTATATATTAATCCAGACATGCTGTCACACTGATGAAATATCTTCAATAAAAATGTGGAAGATGATAAGTGTAATGGAACAATATCTCAAGCTACCTCAATAACTCTTGAGAAGCAGCTGAAAGGAGTCTGCAACATCTAGAAAGAGGGTTGATACAAAAGACTCTGTTAGTAACAGAAGAAACTACTGCTTCATTCTACTTGAAATATTAACAAGGATTGAATGATAGCAATTTCTTTCTTCATAAATCAAACAAAACACAAAATCTTACTTCTACTCACACATGAGAATGGATAGAGAGAGTAATTAATTAATTGAAACTGGAATATAAAAAAAAAACAACCCAGCAAAATGTCCATCACAATTGTCTGTATTCGCCTTGTGCCTTCTCTTCTTACGGGTCTCTTGCCACTTCCATTTTTGGATAATTGAATTATGAGCCTTTCTATGTCTCTTTTAAATTTTTATTTTCTAAGTTAATATGTAGTAAAGTTAACTTTTTCTATTAATGAGTAGATTTTATTTATAAAAACAATTTTAGATTGATAGAAAAATTGAGCAGAATGTATAGAGAATTCCTATATCCTCCCTACCCGCTACTCTTATGCCCCCAGCCCACCCCCCCCACAACACACACACACAGAGTTTCCTCTATTATGAACATCGTGCATTAGTGTGGCACATTTGTTACAGTTAATGAGCTAATATTGATACATTATTATTATCATTAACTATTACAGAGTTCACAAAGGCATAATGTCTTATATCCACTTTGTCAAAAGCTTTCAGCTGCTTGGAAAAGATTAATAGGTGGAACACAGGGGATTTTTAGGGCAGTGAAACTATTGTGCATGATACTGTAATAGTGGATACATGAGATCATTCAATGTCAAAGTAGGAAGAAAATTTGGAAACCAGCTGGCCTAGTGTTTGCAAATGAGGGACACACGTCAGAACTACCCGGGAACCTTTTAATATGCAACTGAGCTCCACTCTCCAAGACTGGGGATTCAGAGAACCTAGCAGTGGAATCTAGTAGCATATCTGGTCATATACAGTAGTAAAGCTAAAGGCATATTTCACATGCAACCCCAATGAGAGACTCACTTTTCAGTAATGCAGAGAACCAACCAGATTACAAGCAATAGCTTAACCTCCTGATTTTGAAGTTGTTGCCACTTTCCAAACAATGGTATTTATATCCTATTCTCACTAAGATACCCTATGTTGAACATGGTACAAAAATTAAACTCAGGGAAGCCGGGATGGTGCAGTGAGTTAAGAGCTCACTTTGCAGCCCTGGGGACCGAGGATCGAATCCCGGCCTGGACCTTGCAGACCCATATGCTGAACTGGGGAGTGCCCCCAGTTTGGTTCTCACTGGGGTGAGACCCCGGCTCAGTTCTTGCCCTGTGCAGCCCCGGGCCCACCTGTGGAATGAAACTATGTGGAAAAACCGATGATGTACAACTATGGAGACTGTTCTGGGCCCTCTCCCTTCTCTCTACCTCTGTATCTCTCTCTGTCAAAAACAATAAAAATATTTTTTAAAAATTTTTAATGAAAAATTAAACTCATAGTCCAAAGCTTCCTATTTTTTTAGCAACTTTTAATCACACAATTCCAGAATTAGAAATATTTGCAAGCCCAGTCATTAGAGCAAGCAGAGAAAGAAAAGAAAGACTGAAAATTTGAGTAGCCCAAATAGACGATTTAAATTCCTTGTAGTAGCTACATGCTACTACATGTAACTACTTAGGCCTCCCTAGGCTTTTGGTCATATTAGTGACTTTTAATTAAACCCAGTTTGGAGAGAAACAAGGCATTCACTAGACTGGCCATGAAACGTATGTTTGTGGATTGAGGGAGTGGAGGAAAATCGGTTATTTACCCTTTCAAAAAACTGTAATGTAATCATCCTCATGAGTTAACACCCATAATGTCATCTTTATTTTAACTAGGGAAAGACTACACTTTAATTCTTCCTGAATGTATCATTGTCATCTGTGTCTGAGTATGTAAAGTGACTTAAATATAAAGAACTTTACCATAGCAGACCCAATTCCCTAGTCTCTTTTTGGCTTGCAGTTGTCCCTGACTCTGAGAAATAAGGTATAAAAGCTGCTACCAGTCTGCTCATTCCTCTGAAGCCAGGGGTAGAAGCAGTTCGGAAGACATTTTGTTTCATCTCTTTTTTAAGTCCTTTAAACATATTTCTGGAGAGAGTAGCTAATAATAAGATAGGTAGGTGGATGGCAGTGAGTTAACTAAAATGTTCAGAATAGCACAGAGTACAATCACATTTAAAAATAGAGAGGACAGGAACAAAAGCCTACTAACTCAGTATATCCAGTTCAGATGTAGCTAATGTCCCTATTTAGCATCATCAAGTTTCTCACACTTTCCTCACCAACCTAAGAATGTGCCTCTAGCACTGGAGAGGCTGCCAAGTCCAAGGACATGGGAATGTGAATTATCAAACAAGCTGGGGATAAAAGGTGCTGAAATCATCTTTTTAGAATATTGCCAAAAAAACAGCTTGAGTTTCTAGGGTGCTAATTGCTGAAATATGTTTTAGCTTCCGAATTCATTCTGAGCTTATGACCCACTAACCAAAAGGTAAGAAGGATGTTGTAAAAGAAAAAAAGAAGAGCAGTAAGAACGAACGGGGTAAGGAAGTATTTCGCCCAAGGCCTCCTGGAAGAGCACATTATATTAAAGGAAGTATGTATGTTTTCTATGTGCCATATGGCTGTACAATTAGATTTGACCACTAAAGTAATTCAGCCCTTTATTGTCTTTTCTGAACAGGAATAGGTTAGTTATGGTCTGGAAAGTGAGGCCATGTAGATAGCTAATTCAATGTCTCTGTTCTTTTTACTGTATTTATTTATTTTTAATTAAATTTATTGGGGTGACACTGGTTAATAAAGTTATATAGGTTTCAAGTGTATAATTTGTATTTCTTATTTAAGTTTTCTAAAAAGATATTTATGCCTCACCTCATTTCAGCCTCACAGTATTGTTAAAGCAAGTAAAAATCTTTTCTGTTTTCCTGGAGATGCAACTGAGACACACATTGCCAGAATAAATTGCCTTTAGAATCTTATCTTTTATTAGGGGCAGAATTAAGGCTGTGCCAAGATCTTTTGCCCTGTACAGCCACTAGCCATAAACATCCCTTGATTGTTACAAAACTAATTTGCAAAATCCTATTTTGATATATTTGAAAGAAAGCTTTAGTTAAATTATTTTTCTGCAGTAGTTTACTAAACTGAATCATAAGGAAGCAGTTGTAGTAGCTAAGGGCCCCTGTCAGTATTATGAAGGAATTAGCAGACTGAATTGTTCAGGCTCATTATAGACACATATAGGCCATCACTGAATGTATAAATTAATCTTACATTGTGGATTTCACATATACAAGCTTAAATATTACTAATCAATACCTAAATGCCTTATTTTCTGTTTAAGTTATTGGAAAAATTATATTTTTATGTGTGATATTGCCTTCGGACACTTTTTCTTTTACAACTTTTGGAGCATTTTTCACATGCAATTATGGTACTTGAACTTCATTTTGAAAAACATTCTTTTATAAAACAGAACTTTAGAACTAATTAGTTAAAGCAATATATGAAATGACGAAACCAACTTATTTTCAATAATTATTAAATTTTTATGTTGTAAGGCTTGCTCTTAAATTTCATTCCAAAGATAGAGAATCTGATCCAGGCAAATATTGCAGGAAAAGAAGAAAAGATATCTGGCTGAGACATTTCTCTATATGTTCACTCTGATTCACTCTTTTTTTGCTCAGTAGCATAAAACAATAGCAAAAAAATTAAAGAGAAAAATCAAATGTATATATGTGCTTAGAAAGAAAACAAACATTTTATGGAGGTGATGGAATAAAAATGAACATTGGAGAGTAGAATTGAAACCAGAGGCCTCCTGAACCTGGGGGTTTGGCTAGTGAGAAGTATGTAAAGTGGATTCGAAGTGCGACATGTGAAATAATAAGACAGAAAGTGGGATCTAACTCACTGATTGAAGCCAAGGGCTTAGGGAGGAACTCCGAGTCTCCACACACAAAATAAATCTAGAGAAAAAAAGAAGGGGGTGAGGGACTGTTGTTACCTCCTGGAGAAGTAGGACACAGATAGAGTTGGAATGACAGCATACTAATTTCAAGCCTGGGTTTGAAGAGGCCTTGCTTGTTCTTATGTGTGTTTTATATCTTCAGAAACATGCTTAGGCTCACCTGCGGATCACACAGGGTGGGGTTGACGAGAAATTCTGATATACACTGGAGGATCCAGGGGTAGAGAGATCTTGCATTCTACTTAAATGAACTTTTCCCAAGTGTGGCACTTGGTGATACCCTAATAGACAGAAGTCATGTAGCATGGACCAGAAAACTAGGGGCTGGGAGAGGAACACTAAGCTAGACAAATTATTTGCCTGAATGAAAGGAACTACATACCGTAGGCTAGAAGGGTTCAGAGCTGAGGATACTCCAAAGAACTTGTGAATATACAACAAAAGAGAATAAACAACTCAACTTTAAAACACCTACTATCCTAGATAAAACTAATTCTAAATTATTTGGGTATGTAGTCAAGACTAAGTTTCCCTGATCTTTACCTCTCCTTCCTCCCTTCAACTTTCAACACCTGAGGGTCCAGTGCTATTCATCATGAAGGAGGAAGAGAAGGGCAGTGAGGAGTGGAACCAAAGAGGAGTGATGCTCCAAACTTTTTTGCCCTCAGTAGACCCCCAATTAGAGGTGGGGATAAACTTTAATTTAAAATGAGCTTCAAAGTGTTGACTGTTAAAAGCACCAGGCATTTTAATTTCTGAATTAAGTTGTTTTTGTGATTTAAAGTTGTTTATGAGAAGGAAGTCATCACAAAAGTAATGAGGTATTTGCTGTATTTTACCCAGGGAACTGGAAAAAAAAAGCAGTCTCTCAAAGAGTTAGAGTGAGCATGTGTGTGTGTACGTATGTGTGTGTGTGCGTGTGCGCGCGCGTATGCCCATATGTGAATGCGCTTGCCCTGTGGGTAGGGGTGGGGTGGCAATGAGAGGAGAGAAAAAACCATGTTTTCTAATTTCTTCTTGAATACTGATTGTTCAGTAAACTAACTTGAATGCTTATATATTTGGCAGGTTGTTTAAAAGGTGAGATGAGTGAGGTTTCAGGAACAGTGTAAGTGTCTGTGATTGTCTGTAGAGAGAGCGAACAGTTATTAGCAGGAAAGTCTGAGGAATTAAGAATGAAGGTGTCTAGGACTCAGTTCTGAGTCATTTCTGTTACTGCACTATGATGCAACCCCATCCAACATACCCTGATCTAGGGAATTGCAGAGTCTGTGATGCACCTTTGGATGAGCACCAAATGAAGAGAAAAGATTCGCTATAAGAGGTGAGATCTAAGCAGCAATATCTAGAATACAGTGAAAGCAAGAATTAAGAGCAAGAGATGACTAGAAAACTAAAACTCAGAAAATGACTAAGTTTTCTTCGTTCATAGAATGAGAAGAACTTAAGTATTTGTGTTATAAACTATAGAAAGACCAAATTCAGAAAACTTGAAAATTTAGGCATATAGAAGTGACTAACATCTCTATTAGATATATGGAAAATATCTTAAAATAATTAGTAAATATATTAGTAGGAGTATATTTTAATAAATCATTTTTTTACACAAAATTTAGGTTAATTTATGGGTGGCACATATGCCCAACTGACACCTTGTGCTATTTAATATTTATTTTTTCAGTTAGAAGAACATCAAGGCAAAATCGTTGAGTGATAAGGTGCTTATTTTTTCTTGTCTTTGATAGTGTTTTGGCTGCTGTGAAATCTTCATGAGACTCAGAGATGCTAAGTGAAGCTAGTTTTCAAGTGTCATTCTTGGCAAGTGAGATATTTCTTTTATAAAAATATCTGCTGAGCTTTTGACACTTAGACTGAAGTGTGTGTCCACATATCTGCTACAATGTGAATATGTCTTTGTTCATTCTGACTCACAGATCCTTCAATCAGCAAAAGGGCTTTACAGATGAGCAATTCAAGACTGCACAATCAAATGTGGTATGTAAAGCTGTCTTTCTCCAAGGACCACTGATCATTTACCTTGAGAAACGAGTAACCCAGATGTTGCTATTTAGTTTCCAGATCTCCAACGACTGTTATGCACTATCATTCTCTGAGTAGAAATATGTTTACTAGAGACAAGAAATAACATCAGATTAGCCTAGAATTTGCTCCATTAGCCAGTAACTCATATGAGAGTCGTTTCGTACTCTACCTATTATCAATATCTACAAAATATCAAGAAATTTTCTTTGGGGTTATTTATTGAAACTCTACATTGTGAACTAAACTTGACCACTTTGATATTGATGGTATTTGTTATTATAACATATATTTTTAATTGTTTTCATACTTGATCAGACCAAAATAGTATTTGTGAGCTGATATGCATTTATGTTTTCTCCATGGCTTTTTTATTTTTCCAGCAAGTCCCAAATCATAAAGAAATTTAAAACAGTGATGAATCTGGCTGGAAGGCAACATCCATATAAATGTTTGTAAATATCGGGAAGTCTCTCAAACAAGTGTGTGGTCAGTTTTTTGTTTTTTGTTTTTGTTACGATATTTAATCCCCAAGCAACATAAGCCATCAAGAAACAACTTGCATTTTCAGACATACTAGTAAGGAAGAACTTATACCTGTTACTGAGTATTCACTCTCTTCCATTGCATGTCGAAAACTACCTCTCTCCAATTTACAGGTGCCCTAGCCTAATTCAACAGGTCAAAGGTTCTAATTTCTAATTTACTAAGTAATTTATCACACAGTACCTACACCCTCTCAAGTCAGATCAAATGCTACCACCAAATCATGGCAATGAATCCAGATGTGAGGAACATTGTGATTAATTCACTAAAAACTTGTTAGCTTTTAAAAACACTCTCTCTTTCAATTTGAAACATAAGGTTTGTGTTCCATTATGTAATTGTTTAAACAATATTTGTATAAAAATATATAAAAAGAAACAGGGCAAAGCTGATCATGTCTTTCCCAAAGCAATTAAAATTAAATTATAAGTTATTTAGAATTCAGATTCAGAAAACAAACCTGTTAGGTTATGTATATAGATACTTGGAAGTACTTAGAAATTTTGCATAAATCTTTCCCAATAGAAATATTCTGTGAAATAACAAACCACATGTCTATATTTGAGAAATAGAGATTTTCTCTCTATCTGAACTTCTTAAGTGGACAAAAGGCATAAAGAGTAAGAATTATATTCCAGTTGTTTGCTCAGCAAGAACCATTGACACCTAAAGATTTGCTACCTCAGGAATTAGAAAGCTTGGATTCCTATCCCTATTCTGCCATTTATTAGTGACTTAATTTTATAAGCTCAGCATCATTACCAATACAAGTGGCATAATATAAAATGGTGGTAGTCATCATCACTGCCTCACAAATGCAGAGATTGAATGATTACCACAGTATTAGTTGTATTTTTATTATGAACCGCAACAGCAATATTTATGGTAAAAAGTCCTACAGCAAAGCAGTGATAGACATCAAGTAGAAATAGTGAAAAATCATGAGCATTTTGAAACTAGATAGTATGAATAAGCAAAGAAGATAACGTGTTAATTAGGACTCCTAGCAGTTTATACATCATGTATAGCTATAAATATGTCTATATACGTGGCAAATGTAGGTATATATGTAGCTATTTACTAGTTATAGTACCTAGAATGGAGTGCCAGAGAAAAAAGTATATTTTTAAAATATCCAGTTCATTTATTTAATTTCCTATCGCATAATTATCTACCTCACAATTTAAAAGTAAAGTATTAATGATAATAACTGATCAAATGCTGAAACTATAAGTCACTCCCTGAATCTCTCCACAAGCCATATATATATAATTAAGACATTCTTTAGAAATAGATCTGGATTCAAATTCTGACCTGTCCTGTTGTTGTATGGCATAAAGTTACTGAGTGTTATTTTTTATCCTCTACAAAATGAGAAATATAATACCTATTTTGATTAGCTATTATAAAGATTAAATAAAATAATATATTAAGGCTGTTAATACTGTTCCAAGTCATGGTAAACACCCAACAAAGTTAGAAGTTATTGGTACCAACAAAAAGATGATCCCAAAATTATGTTGAAAATGAAAACAAATGAGACCAAACAGATAATTTTGAGCCCAAATCTTCCAGGACCTTAAAATTCTTGAGAAAGTGATACTTTTTCTTAAAGGTAATGTACAAAGAAAAAATTAGAAATAGAAATACCATATTATTCAGCACTCTCATATCTGGGTATTTATGCGAAAGAATTGAAATCAGGATCTCAAAGACAGAATAGCAATGCTTGCTTATTGCAGCACTATTCTCAATAGTCAAGATGCGAAAGGTAACATAAATTTCCATTGACAGGTGAATAGATAAAGCAACTGTATATGCATACAATGGAATTTTTTGGGTCTTAAAAAAGAGAAAATTCTACAATATGTAACAACATGGCTGAACCTTGAAGACACTATGCTGAGTGAAATCAGTAAGTCACAGAAAAACAAACATTGTGTGATGCCACTTATATGAGTTATCTAAAATAATCAAATTCAGAGATGCAAAGATTACAGTGGTGGATGCCAGGCACTGGGGGTGGGGGGGAGAAAAATGGGAAATCACTAATCAACAGCCATAAAGTTTTAGTTAAGCAAGATAAATAAATGCTAGTGACCTGCTATACAACATTGTACCTACAATCAAAACTACCTGCATTGTCCACTTAAAATTTTAAAAGGGTACATAATTTCACATTAAGTGTACTTAGCAAAACGAAATGCTTTTTTAAAGAACAGAAACAGTTTAATGTTCAATTATGTTTTTGACAAAACTTTTTCAGAAGCACATTTCATAAATCTAGAGATGCATATACAAAACTCAAGATTTGGAATGTTTTCCCATGCAGGAGGCAGTAATACAAAGGCCACAAAAACTTGACACATCCAAACCTTTCAGCTCTACACAATACAATATTTACTTCGAAAGTTTTCTTTTAATGTCAAGGTGTGCCAGTGGTTTTTCTAATGGGTTAATGGTACCTTCTGTCTCCTCAGACAAAATGTATCAGAAATAAGATGTTTTCTTTTGTGAGTTGGGCTATCAGCTGAACAGGGGTAGAACTGTTCAATTGGAAGCTACTCAAATGATGACACCAAGCTTGGGTACAAACAAATGCTGACCTCTGTCTTGGTTCTAAAATTCTGCTTTCTTTCTCCACAGCCAATAAGGCAATTTTTTTTTTTATTTCCTTCAGTAACACATGATAGAGTTCAGTGAGAAAAAGTAATTCTGCAGCAAATTCTGCAGGCAAGGAATTGAAGAAAATGGGAGGTCCTGTCCATTAGCTCATTTTAAGTCCAGGATAAAAGAAAACAGTCAGTTTAAGAAGAAAGGGAGAAATTAGACCAAACTCTTTCTGGATTTTAACTTTTTAAAAGTACCACTTTCTGCTGATTCAGTTGAATACAGCTTTTTGCCCTTTGCCTTTTACTCTTCAGTTCTTAATTGTTTTACTGTCACTCCATTCTACACACACAGGCCACATACATTTCATATTTTCAAATACTGATTTTTACAGGGCAAATAAAAAAAATAACATCTATCAGACACACCATTCACATCTTAAATAATTAATAAGTGGGGAAGCCAGGACAGCTCAGCAGGTTAAGCGCTTGCTTTGCATCCCCAGGGACTGAGGATTGAATTCCGGCCCTGGCCCATGCAGACCCATATGCTGAACTAGGTGTGCTTCCCATGCAGGAGGTCCCCAGTTCAGTTCTTGCCCCTCTGGTTCGGCCCTTGGCTCAAAGGGGGCGTGCCTCCCATGCAGGAGGCCCTCAGCCCAGCTCCCACCCTACTTGGCTCCGCCCACCCATGTGGAACAAAACCATGTTCAAAACTGATGATGTACAACTATGGAGACTGCTCTGGGCCCTTACCCCTTCTCTCTTGCTCTGTCTGTCTCTCTCTGTCTGTCAAAAACAATAAAATAAATCTT
Organism: Craseonycteris thonglongyai; assembly: GCA_004027555.1. Lineage (NCBI taxonomy): Eukaryota > Metazoa > Chordata > Mammalia > Chiroptera > Craseonycteridae > Craseonycteris > Craseonycteris thonglongyai. The sequence goes on from PVKE010015403.1 coordinate 29,994, forward strand.
TTTTTAAATGTTTAAAAAAATAATTGATAATAGAAAGAGACTTAAAATTTAGCTTTCTGAGATTTTTTTCACCTTAAAGAACTTGGAACATAAAATTTTCCAAGGAATACAATTCAAATCTCGTAAGTTTTGCTGTTTGTTTGCAATTCATGCCAATCAGCTTGCTATAAATTTTCTTTTATATCTATTAGCCCTTTCAATCTCTTAAAGACTTCCAATAAGTTGTTAATGCTTCCCCCTTGGGCTTTAGGTTCTGTGCCAGCAATCGTTTATTAGAATTAAGTTATGAAAGCCTTTGTTAATTCAATAGGGGAATTTTCAGTAGAAACTAATGAGAGCCCCTTAAAGTACCATAAAATGTTACATTTAGATTTAATATCAATACCTGCACTGACTGAACTCTATCTCTATGAATGAATCTTCCTCACCAGAGATCTCTTCCCTCGGCAGTAAGGATAATGCCTAGGGAAAGGGATACATGCTGGAGAACAATACCGAGTCCATACATTGGAGATGCTTTTTTACTTAGTAACTCCTGCTTTGTAGTGGGATTGACTTTAGATTCATAGTACTGGTCCTCAGAGTCCTCAGGATTCATGGTATTAAGTAAATTATCTTATTTGGCCTTCTTTAAAGTTAATGCATTCACTTCCTTTGTAAGTTTTTCTCCTTGGGTCCACTCTCTTTAAAAATAATTTTTTAGGGGGAACCAGGATGGCTCAGCAGGTTAAGCACTCACTTGCTTTGCAGCTCCAGGGACTGAGGATCAAATCCCCGCCCCCCACCCGTGTAAACCCATATCCTGAACTGGGATGTGATTCTCATCCCAGAGGCTCCCAGTTAGGTTCTTGCCCACCTCCCAACCCTCTTTGGCTCCTGGCTCAAAGGGGCACGCCTCCCATTCGGAAGGCCCCTAGCTCGGTTCCCACACTGCGCAGCCCCCGCTCACCTGCGTGGAACAAAACCATGTCGAAAGCCAATGATGTACAACTATAGAGACTGCTCTGGGCTCTCTCCCCTCTCTCTGTCTCTCTCTATCTCTGTCTCTCTGTCTCTGTCAAAAACAATAAAATAAATCTTTAAAAAAATAATGATTTTTTAAGCCTTTCTTATTAACTTAATGAATAAAACAAATAATCATTGCATCATCCATTGCAAATCTATGCAATGATGGATTGTAAATTTTGATCCAACTAAGAAAGAAGAAAAGAAACCACAATTCAAGCAGATTAGTTTAACAGATTCAAGAGTATGCTGACAAAATTATAATGGGCTTGGATCATTAACTTGTGGCAATTGATTGAATTAAAAATTGTTTATAAATTAAGCATTTTTGATAATGTTACAAAGCCAAAATAACATTTAAAAATTATTTCAACTTTTCTTTAAAGATATTTTTGCTCCCCCAGCCCAAGATTGTTTCTCATGAAAGACTAAAAACATGGAGTGGCTTTCTCTCTCTCCATTTACCAGATATAGGTATTTTTCTCTTAAGTAACTTTGACATATACTGACTTGAACAACAAACACAAAATAAAGTAAGAAGGAAAAAGAATTAAAAGACCAGATGTTCTCTTGCTCACACTGATGGCAGGAAGAAAGAATGAATGCAAAATTTGAGATACAGGTGAAAAAATGCACTGTTGCTAGCAGCAACACAGTTAGTTCAGTATTAGCCACAAAAATGAAGTTCATAATATATTACACTTCCAAATTATATTATGATATAGCATGTATATAAATGACAAAATTTAAAAATTACTTAGGTTGTATTTTCTTCCTTTTTATTTAATTTGAGTCTACATTGTTACAAAAAAAATGGTCAAAATCATATGAGCAAACTTTCAGTGTTTTGATGAACACATGAACACAATGATCATGTGTTCATTTGGTGTGACTACACATATATTTGTTAGCTTCAGCTGTCACATTTAAACTCTCAGAGATATACTGAAATTATTCACTGCTTAAGAAGCTTCAGCAAAACAGAAGCGAAGAAGAGGGGGAAAAGAAGTAAAAGAGCTAGAACTTTTTGTATTTGCTTTCACTCCGAGTGCTCTAATCTAGTAGTAATGAAATACGTTGTCTTACTTCTTAGTTTTTATTTAAGATGATTATTTCCAAAATATCACTCATATACGGTATATAGATGAAGAGAAATAGATGTCACTTATCAAACTTTGGAAGTTACTTAACTCTTCAGAGTCTGGAATAACAGTGAGTATAAAATAACTCTGTAAGAAAAGACTGCCCAATGTCAAAAGCAGATGAGAAACCAGACTGTGTTCAGAGCATTTTGGAAGCATGATGGTAGTCTATGATCCATCAAGAACTTTATTATATGCTTTCTTCTCACTTTAGAAAGCAGTATTGTCAGATAGATTTCTAAACATAAAACATTTACTTGCCTTTTGGTTTCTAAACTGACCCCAGTCTCTCCAAAATTGTTTTGACAAAATATTTCTATCTTTTCTCCCCTGGGTTGTTTACAATAGGGCATCTGCTCTATTCTCTATATTATGGAGTGTCAATGTGTCCTTCATATTATCTCAGTACCAGTGAAAAGGTCCCTAACTCCCTGACTTTGTATTGCCCATTTTGGTTTTGAAATAACCATAATTAAGAGGAAAGGTTAGGCAGTGCATAATAACATTATTAAAATTAATGAAACCAGGGGAATATCTTAGAATGGTATTATTTAGTACATCTTATTTTACCTTTCCAAACCAAATTCACCATCCATTTTCCAAAATGCTTGGACCAAATGTGTTTCATAACGAAGTTTTTCTTTTCTTTCAATTTTGGGAAGTGATATAGTATATTCACTACTTATTAGGGAACACTTAAAGTGGATTCTAAGACAATGATCTGTAATTAAGCATGTTGATATAACTCCACCAAAATTGTTGAATAATCACACTAAGCAGAATAAAAAAATATAAATAGCCACACAGCTCCTCTGGTCAGGTTTTGCTGCCAAATGAGTTAATTTTTGGCTTTCATTGCTTTTGGGTACCAGATTGTGGATTGTGGAAAATGGATCAGAGATCCATAATTCTTTTTCCTCTAGACATTTTGAAAATCATTATTTCATGATAACTGCAGATATGAACACAATAATAGTAAATAACCCCAAAATTTGTTGAGTAGATTTTTTAACATTTATTTACATGAAATCAACATGAATTGAGGTTATTTACTCAGAGAAAGAAAATGTTTTTAGATAAGTCTTCAAGTGGTTTAAAGATTACAATACAGGTATCAGAGCAACTCTCCTATACTCCTGAAGAGCAGATGACTAATTGAAGTGACATTAAGTTCAGGATATTGGACTGAAAAGACATTTACTAACACACTATGACTTTTGGAATAATAAGACATTGAAGGAAAATGGTAATAGATGCTTAAAAAATCATTCTTTGGCTATAATCAACAAGACAAGGGATAACAAGTGCTGGAGAGGCTGTGGACAAAAAGGAACCCTCATACACTGCTGGTGGGAATGTAAACTGGTACAACC
>PVKE010015404.1:0-33516 GCA_004027555.1 Craseonycteris thonglongyai
GGATCGAATCCCGGCTCCGGCCCAGGCAGGACCCACATGCTGAACTGGGGAGTTCCCACAGTTCGGTTCTCTAGCTGTCTCTGTCTCTGTCTCTCTCTCTATCTGTCAAGAGTAAAATAGAAATAAATATGCACTGAAGACAAAAAGATAATTTCTCTCTATAAATGTGAAAAGATAAAAAAAAAAAAAAAGAATCTATAAAAAAAAAAAAAAAAAAAAAAAAAAAAATCCTTCAGGTATTTGTATACCCACTATTACACATGGGCAGAGTCCAAAAAGGATATACCCTTGCTAATTATAAGATTTTGGTTGGACACTACATAATGCAATGAGAATGAATTTTGAAAATTCTTCTGAATTATTGTTTTAACTAACTCTGGTGAGGTAGGGGAATCCTTTAGACCACTGGGCATGGCCACAATGAAGAACAGTCAAGTGTATCTCAATCCTTGTGTGCTTATAGGAAGTCCGAACTATTTTGGGATGCTCTGTCTATAAGCCACAGAGGCACTATGGCAGAATAAAGGCACAGTGGTTAGTTCACCTTACTTGCCATATCACACCCTAGAGGAAGATTGTAAAGGCTCCGAGTGTGCACTGTGCGCTAGACTAGAGTTAGTTCTTGAACTAATATTACCTGTCTATATCCAGATAATCAAAGAAATTGAGAACAAGCATTTAGAAATACTAATAATAGCAATTTGACAGAATAATTTGTTGAATTTAATAAAATATCAGCTTCTATTTTTGATGTCTGTTTTAAAATTTATTTTTTATTTTTAAGATTTATTTTATTATTTGGAGAGGTTAGAGAGAGAGAGAGAGAAGGGGGTAGGGGCCAGAGCAATCTCCATAGTTGCACATCATTAGCTGTGACATGGTTTCACTCCACACAGGAGGATGTGGGCCGCATGGGGCGGGAACCCAACTGGGTGCCTCCTGCATGAACCCCCATTGCCATGCCATCCCTGTGATCACCACAAGCACTGCAGTTCAGCACATGGGTTTGCACGGGCCGGGGCCGGGACTTGATCCCCAAACCCTGCAGTTGCAAGACAAGTGCTCAACCTGCTGAGCCACCTCTGCATCCCCTAAATTCATTTTCTAGAAATTAATTTTTATTGCATTATATGAGTTGTCACATTACTTATTTTGCTCCTTTTCAAGCATTACATATATTTTTAAATATGTTTTTTTTTTTTTTAAATAAGCAGGGAGGCACTACTTTTAAGCTCTTTTACAAAATCTTTTTTTCTTGGAGTATTTTAAGATTTCAGATATAAATGAATTCTCCATATTTATTTAGTGATATTTCTGAAATTGACACATATTGCTAAAAATAATGCTTTTTTAGAATTTAAATCCAATTTGTCTAAAAGCAGGAATTTGTTATAACACTTTAAGACCAAGAAAACATTTTTGTAAACAATGAACTTTTTGCATGCACACATTATATTTTCACGTAACTCAAAACAATAGCATTTATATTCTTTTTATATTATATTTCTTTTATTTCCAGAAGTCAGAAATTTATATAATGTTTTGTTTATAGTAGCAATTGTATATAGAGAATTCATCACCAATATTCCTTGTATTGTGGTTGCTATGTACCCTGGGAAATGCTACAACTTTAATATGATAGAAGTAATATGAAAATAAGAATGTGACTAGATTGAAAACTTTTAAAAACCATTTTCTGTTTTGGAAATCTTATATTAAAATAGATAAAGAAATAAACATTTAATGCTTCAAAAGGCAAATATAAATCAAAATGTATAACCCTTTTATGGCACACATGTCACGTCTTTAGAGAAATCTATAAAATACTGATAATAGAAATAACCATGCAACTCAGTAGTGTATTGGAGAGTGTATTGGCATTTTAAGAAAATAAACATTTTTTGAGATATCATTCACCCATTTCAAGTGTACAGTGGTTTTAGTATATTCACAGAGTTGTACAACCATCACCATAATCTAAGTTTGTAACATTATCATGTTCTTAAAAAGAAACTCCTTACCTATTATCAGTTACTCTTTAGTCCACCCTTCCCTAGACCTAGATAACCAATAATGTAAATTCTCTCTCTTCAGATTTACCTATCCTAGACTTTATATATAAATGGAATCATATATTATGTAGCCTTTTGTGTTTGGCTTCTTTTACTTAGCATAACGTTTTCAATCTTCATCTATGTTGTAGCAGAATCAATATTTCATTCCCTTTTATGGTCAAATTTTGTGCCCTTGTATTGCTATACCACATCTTATCTCTCCATTCATCAGTTGATGGGTATTGAGTTGTTTCCACTTTTGTGTATTATGAATAATGCTGCTAAAAATGTTCATGCACACAATTTTGAGATGATATAACTTGTTTTCATTCCTCTTGGTTTTATACCTGGGAGTGGAATTGCTGGATCATATGGTAACTCTATGTTTAACTTTTTGAGGAACTGCTAGACTATTTTCCAAAGCCAGTATACTCGTTTACATTCCCAACAGCAGAGTATAAGGGTTCCAATTTCTCTACATCATTTCTAATACTTGTTATTGTCCATGTTTGATCATAGCCCTCTCAGTGGGTGTGCAGATTATTGACTTTTAAGTCAATCAGAATAATATGATAAAATTCAAAAACGCCCAACTCCCATTCAGTGGTTCCAATCCCTCCCCCCAACCCCCCGTCGAATTCCAAAGGTGTGTTATAAAATAAGAAGCCTTCCGTGTAGCTACCCTTACCTCCCTGTCTCTAGCCTCCTGTTCTGCTGCTCCCCTCTTTTGCACTTTAGTGGTGCTGAATTGCATGGTTTTGCCACCTCTATCCTTTGAAACGTTGTTTCTGTTTTTCTCTCCACTTAGATTTCTTCTGCCCTTTCTTTGCCTCGTTTTTCACTCATGCTTTAGGACTCTATGCAGGCATTCATTTCTCGTGGCGCTCTTCTCCAAATTTCCAGTTGTTCATTTTTTCCTATTAGGTGTTAACTTATTACTATAACAACCTTATGAGGTAAGAACTGTCACTATACTAATTTTATGCATAAGAAAACTGCCCTTTAGAGAGCTCAAGAGACAGGGATATTGGGCATGCCAGATGGCTCAGTGGGTTGAGTGCTGGTCTTGCAGCCCCAGGGTCTGAGGATCGAATCCTGTCCCATGCGGACCCACATGCTGAACTGGGGTGTGCCCCCAGATATTAAGTAATTTGCCAACAATTACACAGTAAGTGGGTGACACAGACTGAATTAAATGTAATTTCTCTGTGCTCTCATCGCAGCCTCTGAACACATGGGTTCTTAATCTCATTACATTTATATGATCTGTATTTCCCCCAATTTAATCATTCATTTAACTCTTCATTCTCTAAATATTTATTTATAGCTTACCATATGTCAGGCACTGTGGCAGGTGACAGAGACACAGTGTCAACAAGACAGACAGGACCTTTATGGGAACCACTGAAATTAGTGAAGTATACAAATAATACAATTCAATGAACATGTGCTATATAGTAGCAAATAACAGGGTGACATAATCAGTAGTTAAGGATGCCTGGAAAAGTGATTTTGAAATAGATAAGGATAACTGGAGTAGTGAGGTAGATTAAGCATCTTATGATGCTTGGCTTGGAGATGATGGTAGCATGTTATATTATATTAGCTCTCTATTTTTAAGCCCCGACATTTGATGGCTTCAGAAACAAATTTTTATTCTAAAAGTTTCTGTGGTCAGGACTTTGTAAGTGACTTAATTGGATTGTTGTGGCTCAGGTTCTCTCATGAGATTGTCATCAGGATATTGGCTGGACAAGTCATGGAAACAACCAAAGTGCCCTTTGATATCAATAAAGGATAAAGAAGCTGTGGTACATGTATATAAGAAAAGAGGAAATCCTCCCATTTGCGACAAAATGGATGAGACTTGAGATCATCATGATGAGTGAAATAAGCCAGACAGAAAAAACCAAGAACCATATGACTTCACTCATATGTGGAATATAAAGGTGAAAGCAACAACAAAAACTTATGGACACAGTTAATAGTTTAGTGGTTACCTGAGGGTAACTGGGGAGATGGGTAGGAGAGGAGGAAGGGGAGCCAAATACATGGTGATGGAAGAACTGACTCTGGATGGTGGTCACATAATGCGACATATAGACGAGGTACTATAGAATTGTACACCTAGAACCTATGTAATTTTTACTAGCTAATGTCACCCCAATACATTTAATAGTAAGCTAACAAACAAATAAATAAATAAACATTAAAAAAAAGATATTGGTTGGGGCTGCAGGCATCTGGAGGTTTGACAAGGCTTGAATGGAGGATCTGCTTCCAAGATGGCTCATTCACATGGCAGCTGGCAGGAGGCCTCGTTTCCTCACCTCATGAGCCTCTCCAAGGGGCTACTTGAGTATCTCTAAAATGTAGCAGCTCCCCCAAGAGCATGTGATCCAAGAGAGCAAGGAGGCCACAATGCCTTTTATTACCTAGTCTTAGAAGTCATGCATCTTTCCTTCTACCACATTCTATTCTTTAGACGTCAGTCACTAAGTCTACCCCATCTTAAGGGGAGGAGAATTAGGCTTCAGCTTTTTGAAAGGAGTATCAAAGAGTTTGTAAACATATTTTAAAACCACCACACATGTTTAGAGAAATGACAAAAAGTTCAGCATGGATAAAGTTAGAGTGTAAGGAGAATGATGGCTGATGAAGACTGGTGAGTCATGACATTGGGTGAATTAGCTGGAGCCAGATTCCTAATTGCCTCATTAATCTTGGGGATTTACTTTTTATTCTATGTGCAGTGGAAAGCATTTGAATAGTTTTTAAAATAGCTTTATTGAGATATAATTCATAAACCATACAGTGCACTCATTTAAAGTGTTCAAGTCAATGGCTTTTAGTATATTTACAGAATTGTACATCTATCACCATAATCAATTTTAGGGCATTTTTAAAAGAAACCCTATACCCCTTAGTTGTTACCCCTTCCACCTCCCCCACCCCCCATCCCTAGGCAACCACTAATCTATTTTTTGTCTGTATAGATTTGCCTATTCTAGGTCTATCATATATATGGAGTCATGTAATACGTGGTCTTTTGTGACTGGCTTATTGCACTTAAAATGTTTTCTCAGTTGATAAACATTTGGGTTGTTTCCACTTTTTGGTTATTATGGATAATGTTGCTATAAATATTCACGTACAAGTTTTTGTTCGGATGTGTTTTCATTTCTCTTGAGTATATACTCTTTTTCAGTTGTTGTTTTTTTTTAATATATTTTTATTTAGTTAGTTATTTTTGACAGAGAGAGAGAGAGAGAGAGCGAGAGAGATACAGAGATAGAGACAGAGAGAGAACTGAACTGGGGGAGCTCCCAGTTCAGCATGTGGTTCCGCACGGGCCGGGGCCGGGATTCGATCCCCGGTACCCGGCGCTGCAAAGTGAGCGCTTAACCCACTGAGCCACCCTGGCTTCCCCTTGAGTATATACTTAAGAGTAAAATTTCTGGGTCATATGATAACCATATGTTTTTGAGGAACTGTCAGACTGTTTTCCAAAGTGGCTGCACCATTTTATGTTCCTGTTAGCAATGTAAAAGAGCTCTAGTTTCTTCACATCTTGCCAACACTAGTTATTGTTTGTCTTTTTGATAACAGCTATTCTAGTGGGTGTGACCTGGCATCTCATTGTTTTTAATTGGCACTTCTGTTTTCAAATATAGGTTTTGGGGAAGCTGGGATGGCTCAGTGGGTTAAGTGCTCACTTTGCAGAGCTGAGGACCGAGGATCGAATCCTGGCCCCAGCCCGTGCGGACCCATATGCTGAACTGGGGAGTTCCCCCAGTTCAGTTCTCTCTCTGTCTCTGTATCTCTCTCTCTCTCTCTCTCTCTGTCAAAAAAAGAAAATAAAAATATAAAATTCAAATATAGGTTTTGTTATTATTCAGGTGTGGCAAAGTCAACCGATCAGATTGTCATTGAAAAGATACCCGTAATACTCACAGGTGCAGAGAGGAGTGGGCACACCATGCCATGGTAGAGGGAGCCACAATTCCCTTGTGGCACTAAGTTCAGTCAGGAGGGGAGGGGAATGTGGACAAGAGCTTTTATTGTGGTTTCTGTGGGAAGGAATAGACTAGAAGGGGTAAGCAAATTTAGAATTGACGAGGTTGAATATTGCTGGGGGCTCTGAGGCACATAAGCTACTCAGAGTTGTCTGGTATCTGGCCCTAGGGTAATTAAGGTAGAGAACTAGTAGCCTGGAATGTAAGAACCTAATAAAGGGATGTTTAGGAGTATGGCTCAGTATTGATTGTTTTGTGTATGAAAGATGCTTGCAGTCATGACCTTACTATTTCTAAGAATTGGCTAGTCCTGGGAGGAGCAGGTGCTTTAGAGTCAACAAGGCCCCAAACTGTCAGAGCATCAGAAACACATGATTAATATAATTCCATCTTTTCATCTACTTATTGGCCATTTGTATATCTTATTTGGGGAAGTGTCTGTCCAGATCCTTAGCCCATGTTTAAATTGGGCTATTTGTCCTTTCATTACTGAATTGCAGTAAATCTTTATATATTATATTTTAGCTGCAGGTCCCTCATCAGATACATGATTTGCAAAAAATTTTTCCTATTCTATGGATTGTTTTTTCACTTTTTTTTTTTTTTTGTTTTGGACAGACAGAGAGAGAGAGAGAGAGAGAGAGAGAGATACAGAGACAGAGAGAGAACTGAACTGGGGGAACTCCCCAGTTCAGCACATGGGTCCGCAAGGGCCGGGGCCAGGATTTGATCCTGGGTCCCCGGCGCTGCAAAGTGAGCGCTTAACCCACTGAGCCATCCCGGCTTCCCCATGTTTTTTCACTTTCTTGATAGTGTCTTTTAAAGCACAAAAGGGAGAGTTGTTGTTTTTCTTTTTAAAGATTTATTTTATTGATTTTTGACAGAGAGAAACAGAGACAGAGAGAAGGGCGAGGGCCCAGAGCAGTCTCCATAGTTGACAGCATTAGTTTTCCATATCGTTTCACTCCACAGGTGGGCACGGGCTGCGCAGGGCAGGAACTGGGCCGGGAGCCTCCCGCATAGGCTCCGGAAAGAACTGAACTGGGGGCACACCCCAGTTCAGCATGTGGGTCCGCATGGGCCGGGATTCAATCCTCTGTCCCCAGGGCTTCAAAGCCAGCGCTTAACCTGCTGAGCCATCCCAGCTTTCCCCAAGGGAGAGTTTTTAATTGGAACCTAATGTGACCTAAGGACGTTTGCATTCTAGAAAGAATACTCTGAACTACAGCTAATTGCGTGTTGGTGAGCAAGACTAGAGAAGTAAACTCAGTTAGGAGTCAGTTGCAGTGATACAAGAAAGAGATAGAGGTGGCCTGGAATAGACGCAGGGTTAACTCATGAGGAAAACTCTTTTTCACCCCATGGGATCTGTGGCCTGCCCTCTGGCTTGGTTATCCCTGAGACATTATTTGCCCAGGAGCTAGGTTAAGGATGGGGTCAGCTAATACAGTGGGTGGGGGACATTCCAGTCTAAACCCCATCTTTCCTTGATTAGAAATAGTGATTAAACTAGAAACTGGAAAGACAGTGTAAGGGTTAAGAAGTCAGGGTTAAAAAAAAAAAAAAAAAAGTGAGGGTTTAAAGTCCTGGAAACAACCAAAGTGTCCTTTCGTAGATGACTGGATAAAGAAGATGTGGTACATTTCCACAATGGAATACTACTCAGCAATAAGAAAAAATGAAATAAAGTCATTTGTGACAACATGGATGGACACTGAAACTGATGCAGGAACAGTTGTGAACGGTGACATCGACGTTCGTGGTCTCGTGAACTGGAAGAATGAAAACGCGTACTCCACAGGAAAGGTGAAGCAGCAAAGTTTATTAAGAGGGGACACCTGAAAGTGGAAATGCCCCCTGAAAGAAGGAAAGCTCTCTGGCAAGAGGGGGCACCCGAAACTGGAATGCCCAGTTTCTACACTTGGGGGCTTTTCTTATATATCTTCTATATGCCTTGAAGCTATGGTTCGGTGCCTGCAGTTAATTCCTAACTTGGGAGGTGTCATACTCGGTTAGTCACATAGAATAGGTTCAGGCTGAGCCAGGTGATGTTTCCTTATTTGGTCTTACTTAAGGGGCTATGGACAATATGTCCTGGCATTGTCCCCTCCTGATGGCTCAGTTTCCTGACCATCAGGTTTCTGTGCTGCATTTGAAGACATGGATGTCATGACTACCGAACCTGCAACTTGCTGGTTGCTAGGGCCCCCTCCCCTAACTGCCTAGGTTTCACGAACTATCCTGTCTCAAAACCATTAAGCAAAATAAGTCAGACTGAAAAAAATCAAGAAACATGACTTCACTTACAGATGGACTGTAAACCTGAAAGTAAGAAAGAAACAAAAACTCACGGACACAGTGAATAGTTTAGTGGTTACCTGAGGGTAAGGGGAGGAGGGAAGTGGGGGAGGTGAGAGGGGCATCAAATATATGGTGATGGAAAGAGAACTGACTCTGGGTGGTGAGCACATGACACAATGCATAGACAATGTAATGTAGAATTGTACACCTGGAACCTATGTATATTTTACCAACCAATGTCACTCCAATAAATTTAACAATTAAAAAAAAAAACAAAGCTGAGAGAGGTCTTTTCCCCTATCAAAAAGATCAGGGAAACATCAGTGTTTAAAGGATAAGATGAGGAACTTATAAAGAACAAAAAGGATCAGTCAGAGAGGTAGCTGGGAGAGTCCATGCCACAAATGTCAAGGGAAGAGAGAGCTCAGCAACATGAAAAAATTTTTGAGAGGCCAAGCAAAGAATTGTCAACAGATTAACAATGATCTTAGTCAGAGGCAGAGTAATGAATGGAAGTCAGCGAGCAATGAGTTCAAAAGTGAATATAAGAGGAGAAAATGAAGATAGTGAATATATAAATAGTCAAGTGCTTTAGTTGAAGAATAATGTGGGATGAGAAAACAGTTTTTTATATGGGAAAGAACTGAGGTATTTAAATGCTGATAAGGTAGTAAAAATATATTAAAAATACAAGTGAACAATAGATGAACTAGATTCTGTAAGACTAAAGACAAAAAAAATTAACAAATACTGTACTCTAGTAAATCTGTTTCTCACATTGGTATAGGTTAACATCCTCTAATTACTTTAGATGTAAGCTAGGATTAAACAAATGGGTGAATATATTGCAGATAATGAAAGCCAGGTTTCTCACTATTGGAGAAGTTAGAAATTAGGGAAAGGAAAATGCTAGAATAAACCTTGTGGTGTTGAATTGGAACCAATAGTGTCAGAATAAACTCATGTTAGTTTTTGTTTTTTTAAATATATATTGATATAAGAACATCCAAACCTGCAAAGAATTTTTATGAGTTAACTTGAGTCCAACTGATGACAAGTTCCAGGGAGCAAGATCTCAATAGCTCCAGAGACACGACAGTGTTTAGCTACACAGAAACAATGAAAAGGGCTTGCTTAAGGCAAACATAAATCTTTTTCTCAAAAGTTATATGCTTGTGGCATGACTGTCCACCATGACCTGTCCAGTTAGTAATTGATGATCAGATCACCTGTGAATTAACTTTCCATACAACCCCTTTTTTGTCCACATGTATATCTATTATCACATATATAGATAGAAATAGAGAAAGCTGGGATGGCTCTGTGGGTTAAGTGCTCGCTTTTCAGCCCTGGGGACCAAGGATCGAATCCAGGCCCCAGCCTGTGCGGATGAATATGCTGAACTGGGGTGTGCTTCCCAGGTGGGAGGCCAGGCCCTCAGTTTGGTTCTCAATACCAGGTTTGGCCCCTGGCTCAAGGGGGCGTGCCTCCCACGGGGGAGTTCCCCAGCCCAGTTCCTGCCCTGCACGACCCCCGCCCACCTGTGTGGAACAAAACCATGTCGAAAAACTGATAAAGTACAACTATGGAGACTGCTCTGGGCCCTCCCTCTTCTCTGTCTCTCTCTGTCTCTGTCTCTCTCTGTCTCTGTTAAAAACAATAAAATAAATCTTTATGTAGAAATGTAAATGTGTGTGTATGTGTGCATTAATACACATGCATTTATGCATGCATGCATGCATACATACATACATACATACATACAATTCCTTAGCTCTGTTCACTAAGAGGTCCTAGGAGCAATACTTCAGTAGCAATGAGCATGTCTAGCACCCAGATTGGTTTCTAAATGGCATTCTTTAATAAAAGTCACCAGGGGCTCCTTGGAGAAGTGGTTGATTTCAGGGCTGAAACGGTAAGAACCTGGAACATCTAAAGTACCAGAAAATAAGTAAGTGCTCAAAAAAGGAAGTGGACATGTCAAAAGGCACATAAATTATCCTGAAGAGCTCCTAATGGCCAAAGTTGAACAATTTGAGAAACAAAATCAATAATAATATTGAATTAAAACCAATCAATAATGATAATATTGAATTGTAATGCATAGAATAAAATTAATACCCATGAGTTCACACTGATATAAATGAGAGAATGAACAATTTATTCCTCACAGAAATACTCCAATTAATAGGTGCAGAATGCATGAGGGAAATACACAATCTCTACTAGGCAAATACAGCAGTAATAATTGTTGCTTGCAAGATCCACTGATGAATGGTAAAATCAATGGGTAAAAGTTTGAGGAGAAACAGAATTTCTGTATAGTCTCAAGGTAACTTCCTCAAGGTATTTATTTATCAATGCAAAAAAAGAAAATAGTAAGTTTACTACCTGTAGCTATCAAGTAAGCGATCAATTTAATACCATCAGTAATAAAATGTATTGCTATTATGTACCCTCTCACTTGATGTGTTGAGAACACAGTATCACTTCTATGGTATTTTTGCCAAAAAATGCATAACTTTAATCTAGTTATTAGAAAATCTCAGAGAAACTAAATTGAGAGATATTCTACCAAATTGCTATCAATATTCATCAAAAGTGTCTAGGTCATGAAAGATTAGAAAAGACTGAGAAACTGTTATGTTAATAGTTTGGAGGAGACTAAGGAAACACACACGGAAAGAAGTGTGGAATCCTGGATTGGATCCTGGGACAGAAAAGGAACATTAAGGAGGAAAACAGTAAAATAGGAATAAAGCTATAGTTTAGTTAATAGTACTGTAGCAAGTATAACTTCCTGCTTTGTTTTGTTTTTAAGATTTATTTTATTGTTTTTGACAGAGACAGAGGCAGAGACAGAGACTGAGAGAAGGTGGGAGGGCCCAGGGCAGTCTCCGTAGTTGTTTGTCATCAGTTTTCAACATGGTTTCATTCCACACAGGTGGGTGGGAGCCTTGCCGGGCAGGAACTGGACTGAGGGCCTCCCACATGGGAGGCACGTCCCAGTTCCCAGTTCATAAGGTGACCAACTTTTTTTCCAATGAAAAGGAGGACAGCTGATTCTGGGTGGTGAGCACATAATGCTAAGCATAGGTGATGTGATGTGGACTTGTACATCCGGAAACATCTAATTGTTACCAATCAATGTCACCCCAATAAATTTAACAACCAAAAAAAAGAAAATCGATTGCACAACCAAAAAGAAAAGGAGGACATCTAGTATTACATATTGAAAAGGAGGACATCTAGGAGGACACTTTTCGACCGAGGACAGAACTTCCAAAAGGAGGACTGTCCTCCCTAAAGGAGGATGGTTGGTCACCTTATAGTTCAGCATATGGATCCACATGGGCTGGGGCTGGGATTCGATCTTTGGTCCCTGGGGCTGCAAAGCAAGTGCTCAACCCATTGAACCATCCCAGCTTCCCCCTGGTTTTTATCAATATATTATGGTTACCCAAATTGTTAATATTAGAAGAAGCTTGGATAAAGGATATACATAAAATCTGTACTATTTTTGTAACTTTTCTGAAATCAAAGTATTTCAAAACAAAAATAAAAAATAAAAAAGAGTAAAGGTGACAAGTGGGCTGGAACACAGGGAGTAAAGTACTTTTAGTTAGGAGGAGCTACGCCTCTCCCATGAAACCAAGAGGTCTGGAAGAAAGCATGAGCCGTCCTACAAGTAGGTTTACTGGCTTGTTGGCAGGCAGCTGATTGAGATCTGCAAGAGAAGACCATGGCTGCACCGTCCATGCCCATTACGGGGCCAGCCATACAGTAGGGACTCAATAAGTGCTTAGTGAACCGAACAGGCTTAGGTTTGAGTCATGACTACAACATGATTTTATCATGATTTCTAGATATGACCTTAGGCAAGTTAATTACTCTCTTTGTGCCTCTGTTTCCTCTGAAAATGGAGATAATAATCCCAGTTGTTGGGTTAGAAATTAATATATATTCATCAAAACCTGTTTCCATTTTTTCCTGGGTACACAGCTAAATAACGCTTCCCAACCTCCAATTATTTTGGGCACATACTGACCAGCATATCTTTTAATGACGGAATATAACATTGATTTGTTCCATTATAAACTTTGTTGTCACCAATTCCTTTTTTTTTTTTAAGATTTATTTTATTATTTTTGACAGAGAGAGATAGAGACAGAGAGAGAAGGGGGAGAGCCCAGAGCAGTGTCCATAGTTGTACGCCATTAGTTTTTTGACATAGTTTCATTCCACACAGGTGGGCATGGAGCTGCGCAGGGTGGGAACCAGGCCGGGGGCCTCCTCCATGGGAGGCACACCCCCAGGAGCCGGGAGCTGAACCGGGGGCCTCCTACATGGAAGCTCACCCTGTCAGGAACCTAACTGCCCCCCTGTTGGAACCAGCCAACACAAAGGAAAGAAACCCGAAGGTATGGCGGTGAAGTTTGAGAAAAATAAAGAAGACAAAGCTGGGGTTCAGGAGGTCTGCTGCCTTTCTTAGCAACAGCCTCGTTTATTGAAATCACAATCTTTATATACTAGAGGCAAGCAAGCTCAAGGACATCTATGACGCACACCATTAAACTCCCCACAGTCACCTGGAGAAAATAACATGTTCTCAGCAAATTTCAACCAGCTCCCTGTTTTTGATCTAATCTATAAGCCTTTTAACTTTTACAAGAACACCCTGTCTTATGCACGTATTCCTCAGAGGTTACTATAGGATGCCTTTGTCCCTTTATTCCCTTTTATGGGAACAAGAACAGCAGAATGTAGCTCACAGACGGGAAACAGGCAGGCTTAGCTCACCCTTGCCTCCACATCCTTTTACCACATGCCACTTGGCTTCCCACAGTTCCCCCTTTTTAATTTAAACATGATGCATATTTAGAGGCTTGTTTTTATTCTGATGTAATTGTAGTAATTTGATATCAGTGGCTAATTTTATACTTGTACGGCAAAACAAATGAATTAAACAGGGAACCAATAATAAAAGAATACATATTAATACAGCAATAACACACAATGCAATCAATCCTTTTATAGCCTTATCCATACTGGAAAAATTATTATGTAATTTAGATATTATATCTTGAGCTGTTTTAGTTATATCAATATTTAAATGTGGAGCATTAACTAAATTTTGTATTTCGGCATGTAATCTACAAAGATCCAAAGAAGTATTTTTATGATGCCAAACACCCGTTAAATGATTTTTTACTCTATCCCAAGTTGTTTTTGTTTCATTATATTTTTTTGGTGTAATACACAACCATTTATAACCTGCATGGCATTGCAGACTGCTACGAAGAGTCAAAGATGTTAATTTATCTCCCAGCAACTGCACTGTATCATACAGGGCATTTATTCTAAATTCTATTTTTTGATCCCAATTTTTTTGGGTCTGCAAAGCTATGGTAACATTGTAAGCTAATGAATTAACATAATCAGCTGTTTGAATAGACGTTGTCAATGATATAGCAGATGCAGTAGTTGATGCTATTAAAGCAACCAATGCTGTAATGCCTGCTATTAGTAATCCTACAAATCTTTTGGTGCGATCTAAAACTTTTTTAAGTTCTCTTAATACCTGTAAGCCTGTATCATCATACCAATCTGATGTTGTATCCACCGGAATCATCACGAAAACAGGCTGTTTTAAAACTAAAACCTTTTTTACAGATCCATTTATACAATTAGATAAAGAACAATAAACACATGAAACTTGATAAGAATTATTTCTAGTAATAACAAAAGGACCAGTTAACAGAGCATATGGAGTGGGCACACATGCTCTAACAGTTACATTTCAACTACTCCCTGTACCCATAAAATGTCCATTAATAACAGTAGCATTTTCCATAGAGACAGTAATATAGTCCATAGCAGCTACAAGCTTCCATATTTCTCTTTGAAAAGTAGTATTATCCAGAGTCCAAAGTCCAGCAACTAAATTCTTAGGAACATATGAAGGAGGGCCGATAGTCTCAGTCCAGTCACACAACGTTCGATTTCCATCCAACAGCCGACATGTGGTGACATTAGCATGACAATTTTTCCATGGGATCTCTGAAGATTTTATAATCGGCTTTTTACAGGCCTTTATAACTTGCAAATATTTACCAGGTCCTTGGGTAGCATTTCCTTTGATATAAACTAAATCCAATCCCCAAGTAATTCCAGTTCCAGTAGGTTTGGTAGCATCATCACTCCTACCAACTGGGATACAATATTTCTCAGAAACATTTTTAGAAAAAACATAGAGGAAATTCATTAATTAATCCAGTATAATTAAAATTATCAATCCAACTTGGAGCAATATGATCAGCAGACATTAACCCCAGAATTTTAGTATCATTAACATAAAAAGGTATATTTTTTCCAATCCAGTCTGCTGGATGAAGTAGAGGTGGGTTAGGCTTATAAGCCCAATAAACCTTAGCTTGAACTGGAGCAGACAAAAGAGCCAGCATAGCCAGGAATAGATTAACAGCATTAAAACTCTGATTAGTTTTTAGAATCATTTCTTTAGCCTGCGAATTCAGCTTCTGAATCTGAGCCATGGTGGACAGCAACACTTTCTTTTTTTGTGCCTCCTTCGTTTTTTCTTGACTGCTGTGACCTGCATTCCGTCTAATTTTTGACGCAGTCGAGCGGCCTGACTTTTCGGCATGTCGGACGCACTGCTCTGGTAACCAGCGAGGGGAATTGTCTCCTGTAGGAAAAACACAAACATAACCTCGACCCCACATTAGCATGGGATCTGGTCCAGACCACACGCCAGACAAAGGATCTTTCCAGTATACTTCAGGTAATGGAGATCTAGCATTTTTCCCCCAAAACCGCTGAGCCGCTGAAAGTCCATGGTTATCAATTTGTAAAAAATTTAAAATGAAAAGAGTATGATTAATCTGATTAGCAGGAGTAGAGGGATAATACTCCCCCTTTTTAATTTTAAACAACTGAGTTTTGAGTGTACGATGAGCACGCTCAACAATACCCTGTCCTTGAGGATTATATGCAATGCCATGTTTTAAGGTAATCTGAAAAGTATGACAAAATTGAAGAAAAGCTCTACTAGTGTAAGCAGGACCACTATCTGTTTTTATCACAGAAGGAATGCCTAAAACAGAAAAGCAATATAAAAGATGAGCAATGCAGTCTTTAGCAGCTTCACCTGTCCTTGGAGATGCTAAAATAAAATTAGAATAAGTGTCAATGACAACATGAACATATTTTAGGCGACCAAATTCTGGAATGTGAGTAACGTCTATTTGCCATAAGGCATTAGGTTTTAATCCACGAGGATTGACTCCATAATGAGGAACAGGCAGAGTCTTTGGACATGTAGTACATTGACGAACAATTTGCCACGCAGCCTCCCGTGGAATCTTAAACTGTAAATGAAGAGTGTTAGCATTTTGATGATGAATAGCATGAGATTGTTGAACCAGAGTAGTGGTGGAAACAGAAAAAACTTGGGTTAATTGATCAGCCAGATTATTACCAAAAGATAAAGGTCCAGGAAGAGGAGAATGTGCTCGAATGTGTCCAATATAACATAGAGATCTTCGAGAGCGCAGCAGATGTTGAATATCCTGAAATAAGCGGCGAACAATTGAATTAACAGTAGCAATAAATGGTACAGTTTCCGGTAAGTTAAGGGAAAAAACGATAAATTGGCTATCGGAGTAAATGTTAAGAGGTTGAGAATATTTAGATAATACATAATAAACAGCATACAACTCCACTTGTTGTGCTGATGTACAAGGCGCCCTCCACTTGTGGGAAAATTGTTGAGAATATGCAGCTGCACATCCAGTCGAGGAGCCGTCTGTAAATACTACAAGAGCATCAGAAATAGGGGTTTGTTGAACAACTGAAGGAAACAAAAAAGGATGAAGCTTGGCAAATTGTAATAATTTATGTTCAGGATAATGATGATGAATTTGTCCCCAATAATGAGCACACGCCAGAGGAATTTCATCAGTCATGTTAAATAACCATTCAAGCTGAGCAGCAGTATAAGGAACTACTATATATGAGGAGTCCTGTCCTAGATGTAAGATACTAGCCTTTTTGCCAACCTGAATAAGTTCCGCAATCAAAGCATAATATGGCATCAATGCCTTTTTTGGCGAAACATGTAAATGTAACCACTGTAAAATCCCCTCCTGAAATAATACTCCAGTAGGAGTATGGCTCGTAGCAATAACAATTAATGACCAAGGTTTAGAAGTATCACAATATTGCAGTTGTGCCTCAGTTATGGCAGCTTCAACCAACTTTAGAGCTTGAGCTGCCTCTGGGGTCAATTGGCAAAGGGAGTTAGGATCAGAATTTCCTTTTAAGATATCAAATAATGGTTTTAAATCACCTGTTGTCAATTTTAATGAGGATCGAAGCCAATTAATATTGCCCAATAAAGATTGAAAATC
This sequence comes from Craseonycteris thonglongyai, assembly GCA_004027555.1. Taxonomy (NCBI): domain Eukaryota; kingdom Metazoa; phylum Chordata; class Mammalia; order Chiroptera; family Craseonycteridae; genus Craseonycteris; species Craseonycteris thonglongyai. The sequence continues at coordinate 16,801 of PVKE010015404.1, forward strand.
ATTAAGTGTTTTGCAATTTTGTATAGGTATTTGCACCTTCTGAGGCCTGAAGGAGTTAGGTAGCAGAGTAAATCCCAAATAACTATAAGGAGGGGCATGTTGAATTTTTTCTGCTGCAATTTGTAATCCAGATTTTACTAGGTTAGTCTGCATATAAATAAAAGTATCATGAACATATTGTTCTTGACAATGGGCAATAAGAATATCATCCATGTAATGAATAATATAGGCTTCTCGAAATTTACTTCGAGTTTCATGAATAGCCTGTTGCACAAATTTCTGACAGAGAGTTGGACTATTTGCCATTCCTTGGGGCAAAACAAGCCAATGGTAACGCCGCATCGGTTCCTTTAGGTTGACAGAAGGCACACTAAAAGCGAATCGTTGACAATCATCAGGATGTAAAGGAATAGTGTAAAAGCAATCTTTTAAATCAATGACAATTTTATAGGTATTATCTGGAATATCCATAGGAGAAGGGAGACCTGGTTGCAACGCTCCCATTATGAGCATTGTAGCATTTACCCTATGTAAATCTTGTAAAAATCTCCATTTTCCAGATTTTTTTTTTTTATCACAAAAATAGGTGAATTCCAAGGAGAATTAGAGGGAGCAATGTGGCCAGCATCTAATTGTTCCTGCACCAACTGTGTAGCCGCTTGAATTTTTTTGTGAGTTAAGGGCCACTGATCCACCCATACAGGTTCATTACTATGCCATTGAATTTTATCAGCATGGATGGCAGGACAATCAGCAACTCTTCCTAAAAATAACCTAGCCCATGGCGATTTAGTTTAGGCTCTGGTTGCAAAGGGTACAGGGGGCCTTGATGATATTTTTCTAAACCTTGCCCTGGCAATAGCTGCTGATCAAGCAATTGATGCGTTACAGCAGAACTAGGACTATATAAATACATCCCCATTTGTTCCATTAAATCCCTTCCCCATAAATTAACAGGTAAGTGTTCAACCACATAAGGTTGAAATGTTCCTGTATGTCCTTTTTCATCTTTCCATTTTAATACTCGGGCACTTTGACTAGGGGAATTAGTATATCCTTTACTGGTTTTTTTTGCATCGCAGCAGCCATTGACAATCCTTGAACATACCCAATTCCAATATCAGCACAAAGATGCACGTAACCAGACAATGAGGCTTTGTGTCGAAAAGGGCGCATAGTAGCTTGACAAATAGTGTTAGCATTTTCAAAAGCCAGCTGCTTAACTAAAACCATTCAAGCTTCAGAGTCTCCTACTACCGGTAGTCTTCCTGCTGTCTGGAGCAAATGAGATACAAAATCTTGGAACGGCTTGTCAGGCCCTTGACGAATTTTTGATAAATCTTCAGTCTTTTTTCCTGAACCAGGAACTTTTTTCCATGCTCCTAAAGCAGCTGCTCTAATTTGTGGGTACGCTCCCTGTGGATATTGAGTCTGATCATATACACCTCTAAACTGACCTTCTCCTACGAGCATGTCATAAGTAACAGGAATACCCTGAGCTTGATTAATTTCTGCTGTTTTTTGACATAGCTCTGCATATTTTGACTTCCATAATAAAAAATCTCCACCAAATAAACAAGCTCTTGCCAATTGTTTCCAATCATTAGGAGGCAATGCAGCCCCTGCCACTGCTTCCAATATAGCTTCAGTGAAAGGAGCATTAGGCCCATACTGTGCACAGGACTGTTTTAATTCTTTGAGTTGCTTAAATGGAATAGACTCGTGCTCACACCACATATTTCCCTGATTATCTTGTCTCAATATCACTGGATACATAGAAAAACCAGTAATATCTTCTCCTCTTTGTACTGCTTGTTTAACAGATAACTGCAACGGGGAAATATATGAGTCTAAAGGTCGAGTAGGCTCGCCAGCTGGTAGAGGCTGTCTATGAGGATCAACAGCTACAGTAGCAATTAAACAATGTTCAGGCATGGGTTTTATCATATTAGGCTCAGGAATAGGCAGAGGACCTGGCAAATAACGAAGTCCTGTACCCAGTGTAGATGATTTACAAGCCTCATTAGTATTTCCTGCAGCTTTTGCAACATCAGAACATGATTTATGAACATCAGTTCCTGTTATGTGGATACGAACCAACTTAGCTAAGGAGTTTAACTCTTCTCTGACCTCCTTTAACTCTTTAAGAGCATCAACCTGACTTTGTTTTTCATTTGATAGATAAATACCTTCATCCTCATCATTATAATGAGCATCCTGATCGTCTAAATCTTCCCAATCACTAGCGTCTAAATCACTAAAAGGATTTTCTTCATCCACCTGTCCCACATGAGCAACCAAAGGTTTATTAGAAAGATATTTAGCTTGTGTTTCCATTGCACCCGACTTGGGTAAAGAAGGATACAACCGGGGTACTTTTTGTATCTTTTTCTCAGTAAAATCTGAGCTATTTTGAGAATTTGATCTCTGTGGAGGTAAAGTTTCATTAACAATGTTAAAAGTTGTTGGCTCTGCGTACTCATGTTTAACAGGGGGAGGTGGGGGAGTATTTGCAGGAAGTATGAGAGACAAAGAACGAGATCTTTCATACAAGCGTGTTGCTTTCTCCCATTTTTGAAATTCAGAGTCAGATGTCAAACAGTCTTTAATTAATGACCAGATGGAAAAAGTATCGATTGGAACCTTAGTAGGACCATGAGCTGAATAATAGTTCATAATCTGGATTCCTATTTTTTTTCCAGACTTCATAATTAATGGTCCCCTCAGTAGGAAACCAAGGACAAACAAGCTGCACAAACTGAAGGAATCGAGCAATCTGAGCCCTTTCAATTTTAGCTCCTCGATCCTTTAACATCATTTCTAAAGCCTGAATATATAAATCTTTATTAAGTACTAAATCTCTACTAGTTAATTGCCCCATTTCTTTTTACTCCTGAATTAACTGTACTCATCCACCATAAGAATTTGATGCGCACCCTCTTACCGTTACGGTGACTTCTACCGTAGTCCAAGTGTCTTCGGGTCCCTGTTCGGGCGCTACAATGTTGGAACCAGCCAACACAAAGGAAAGAAACCCGAAGGTATGGCGGTGAAGTTTGAGAAAAATAAAGAAGACAAAGCTGGGGTTCAGGAGGTCTGCTGCCTTTCTTAGCAACAGCCTCGTTTATTGAAATCACAATCTTTATATACTAGAGGCAAGCAAGCTCAAGGACATCTAGGACGTACACCATTAAACTCCCCACAGTCACCTGGAGAAAATAACATGTTCTCAGCAAATTTCAACCAGCTCCCTGTTTTTGATCTAATCTATAAGCCTTTTAACTTTTACAAGAACACCCTGTCTTATGCACGTATTCCTCAGAGGTTACTATAGGACGCCTTTGTCCCTTTATTCCCTTTTATGGGAACAAGAACAGCAGAATGTAGCTCACAGACGGGAAACAGGCAGGCTTAGCCCACCCTTGCCTCCACATCCCTTTACCACACGCCACTTGGCTTCCCACACCCCCCCACCCCCTAAATGGGAAGCATACTACAGTTCAGCATATGGATCCACACGGCTGGGGCTGGGACCAGGAGTTGATCCTCAGACCTCTGGGCCACAAAGTGAGCATTCAACCCACTGAGCCATCCTGGCATCCCCAGTCACCAGTTCTTTTTGATCTTGATCCAAGATGACATCTTGTCTGGTCACGGAGATGGTTAAGACCAAATAAAAATTTCCACTGAATAATTTGTTGTAATGAATATGATTTGTTTTATACAGAACAAATTGATAACGATTAATGCTTCTCTAACTGTGAACCATGGAGAAAAATAATCTTTTTTTTTTTAACAGAGAGAGACAGAGACAGAGAGAAGGGGAAGAGCCCAGAGCAGTCTTCATAGTTGTAAATTAGGTTTTTGTTTTTTTTTAAGATTTATTTTTATTGTTTTTTGACAGAAAGAGAGACAGACAGAAACAAAGAGAAGGGGGAGGGCCCAGAGCAGTCTCCATAGTTGACAGCATTAGTTTTCCATATAGGTTTATTCCATAGGTGGGCGCAGGGCTGCACAGGGCAGGAACTGGGCCTGGAGCCTCCTGCATAGGCCCCAGCAAGAACTGAACGGGGGGCACACCCCCGTTTGGCATATGGGTCCGCCTGCGTCGGGGCCAGGATTCGATCCTCAGGCTCCAGGGCAGCAAAGCGAGCGCTTAACCCACTGAGCCATCACAGCTTCCCTGTACATTAGTTTTCAATATAGTTTCATTCCACAGGTGGGTGTGGGGCTGTACAAGGCAGGAACAGGGCCGGGGGCCTCCTGCATGGGAGGTGAGCTCCCATGGGCTGGGGCCCTCCTACATGGGAAGCACATCTCGGTGAGAACAGACCTGGGGGCACACCCCAGCTCAAGGTAATGCATTCTAATTCCCTGACACTGGCTACAACTGGAAGAAAATAATAGTTGTGAAAAATTTTGCCAGAGTTTCCCCCTCCATCTAATTTAAGAACACACTATTATTAGAAGCAATGTGAGGGCAGAGGGGTGTGTTGTGTCTAGAGAATGGGAAAATTGAACTACAGCCACTCCTCACTTAATGTCCTACCTGTTTAACTACCTATAGGACTTATGACCAGTTCTCTGGCATGGAGAATCCCCTTTCTCAGTTTGTGTGAGTCTTGGGAATCCCCTTTCTCAGTCTTTGTCTTGTTTGACAGTTGGTTAGCAATCACACAATACTACATAATATTTCATTTATAAGTGTGGTGTTGTGTGATATCTATTGAAAAATACATAACCATGACACACCACAAGACATCCACCTGTAAGCTCCTCACCGATGGACCAATTCGCTAACAACCTAGTCATAAGAACAGAACTGGGTCGTTAAATGAGGAGTGCCTGTACAGCTAACAAAATTTGCTGACCACTGAGGTGAGATTCTCTTGGTTTTAGTACCTTAGATTAAGCCATCAATGGTTCAGATTTTGAACCTCAACTATTCTGGTTCAGTAACATGGTCAAGTCAGTTAAATGAAGAGTTAAATGAATTCATGGAGACATATGCCAACCAATTTCTTGTGAGAATATATATAAACCAGAATGCTAGTTATTAATTTACAATGATAAATATAACCAAAGAGCATACCATACTATATTCTTATTTGCTGCTTGACATATTCTTTCTTGGTAGAAAAATGTAGATTGGAAGATACATAGTTATAATCAAAGTTTTCTGATAAACAGGAATCTTCAGCAAGAAGAATTAGATGGGTAATCTTATAGGCCAGGATTATCAAATTATAACTGAATGCAATCATTTTAGTTATAAGGACAGACTTGGTACAAAAGGGTTGCTTTCTCTCAACTGATATTTCTTCTATGTGAATTGAGCTAGAATGGTGTAAGAGCTTCTCATTACCCTTCTCCCATCACCCATACAGAGTAACATCTGATTGGTAAATTCAGGAAGAACAACCTATGTGTCTGGCCTCATTTCCTTTCTTTTCTCTTTCTCAAGTAAGGCTTCTTTCAGAGAGTACACATTTCTTCCAGGACTTAAGAATTGTTTGGTTCAGTGTGTTGCCTAGGGCCAATTTCTCCATTAGGTACATGGACACAATGTCTAGGAGCCAGGATACTTCCAGGGGCCCTTAAAATGCTTTGTTTTCCGGATGCTGGGATAGCCCAGCAATTGAGCAATTGAGCACCTGCCTTGCAATTGTGGACCAGGGTTTGATTCCTGGACCTGGCCCACGCAACCCCATATTCTGAACTGCAGTGTAAATGGTAATCGTGAGGTCGCTGCCTATGCAGGAGGTCCCCAGTTCAGTCCCTGCCCCAGGTGGCCCCATTCTACCTAATGATGTGCAACTATGGAGACTGCTCTGGGCCCTCCACCTTTTCTCTCTCTCACCTTCCCTCAAAAGCAATAAAATAATTAAAAAGGAAGATGCTTTGTTTTAATTTAGAATTAGAAGGAAAAAAATAAACTTGTAGGTCAAAAAAAATATTTTAAAATATAATACTAACATTTTTTGTATCAGTGCTGTCATAAAATATAATTTTAAATGCACACACACATATGTATGAGGGGGCACCTCTCACAAAAAATGGAATTATCTTCTGGAGGGCAGGCCCCTTGTAGTATAGGCTTCCCTTGTTAGGTGAGTATTCTAGGAACCCTCACTGTACCAAGGTGCCCCTTGTGAGAGGCTCCGTTCGGCTTCAGTGAATTTTTTTTGGAGATTCTTTCAATACATTTGCCCATTTCATGATGGGTGATTTACTCAAACATCATGTGACAGACAATGCACTTGCCCACAAGGCACTGAATGTCAACATTTTTTGACCAAAAATGGCACCATCCCCATGCTGCACCCTCCCTATTCACCTGATCTCATCCTGAATGACTTTGTTTCCCCGGAAGAAAAAAGTCCTCAAATGGAACCGTTTTGCCAATGTGGAGAAGTGAAACAAAAACGGCAGAAGCACTAAAAGGCATAAAAAACAATGAGTTCAAAAACTGTTTTTAGCTGTGGGAAAAGCATCTTGATAGCTGTATTGCATCAAACAGAGTACTTTGAAGGTGACTAAAGTTTAAATGTAAGAATAAATACACAATTTTTTATAAATAATTTCATTTTTTTGGTCCCCTTCGTACAAATATATATATATATGTTATAGATTAAGGGGCCCATAAATGCAGAGTGCCTATGGCCCCACCAAGACACACTGTGGCCCTGTGCTACCAATGGAACAGGGTAGGGAAGTCTATTTAATCAGGGATTCAGATGACAGGTCAGTTTGGTTCTGGTAAATTACATCCTGCAGTTAGTCCTTATCAGTTCAAGGTGATATTTGAGCTGTTCTTTACCCTTCTCTCTATTTGTTTTTTGAAAATACATATATTTTTATTTTTTTTTAAGATTTATTTTATTGTTTTTGTCAGAGACAGAGACAGAGAGAAGGGGGAGGACCCAGAGCAGTCTCCATAGTTGTACATCATCAGTTTTTGACATGGTTTCATTCCACACAAGTGGGTGGGGCTGCACAGGGCAGGAACTGGGCTGGGGCCTCCTGCATGGGAAGCACACCCCAGTTCAGCATATGGGTCCACATGGATCGGGGCTGGGATTCAATTCTCGGTCCCCAGGGCTGCAAAGTGAGCACTTAAACCATTGAGCAATCCTGGCATTCCCAAGATATATTTTATTATTTGAGGGAGAGAGGGAGAGAGAGACAGACAGACAGACAGACAGAAGGGGGAAGGTCCAGAGAAGTCTCCATGGTTGTACATCATTAGTTGTGACATGGTTTCATTCCACAAAGGTGGATGTTGGGCCACGCAGGGCAGGAACCAAACTGGGGGCCTCCCACATGGGAGGTGAGAACCTTTACCACTGAAGCATCCTGGTGGTTACCAGTTGCTCTGCAGTTCAGCATATGGATTTGCATGGGCCAGTGCAGGGAATGGAACGCTGGAGCTTGTGATTGTGAGATAAGTACTCAATTGCTGAGCTATCTCGGCATCTCCTATTTACCCTACTCTCGCCCTTTATTCTCAGTTTGGGCAGAGAAGAACAATTCCATTTACTAGGCTCCCTCAAGACCCCCAATATAAATCACAGGAATATACAAGGTAAGACAATTAAGTTCGTGAACTCATCCTAGATATACCTTATTGCTGAATATCACTAAAGTCACCTTTGAAGCACTCCCCTTGGGAAGCTATGCACTGATGCCAGCAGCGTCTAGTCCACCCTTCAAAGCAATTTTGTAACTCTTTCTTGAATGGCCATCAGAGCCGTTGTTGTATTACCCTTGATGTCCTGAATGTCATCAAAATGTCTTCCTTTCCATATTTCTTTTATCTTCGGGTAAAGAAAAAAGTCATTGGGGGCCTGATAAGGTGAGTAGGGAGGTTGTTCCAATATAGTTATTTGTTTACTGTCTAAAAACTACCTCTTAGAAAGTGCCATGTGAGCTTGTGATTGTTGTGATGCAAGAACTACAAGTTGTTGGCGAAAAGTTTAGGTTGTTTTTGTCTAACTTTTTCACACAACCATTTCTGTACTTCCAAAGAGTCAACTTGGTTGAATTTGTCCAGTAGGTGCAAATTCATAATGAACAATTTCTCTGATATCAAAAAAGGTTAGCAACATAGTTTTGACCCTTGATTTGGACTGACAGAACTTTTTTTTTTTAAGATTTATTTTATTGTTTTTGACAGAGATAGAGAAAGACAGAGAGAAGGAGGAGGGCCCAGAGCAGTCTCCACAGTTGCCAGTCATCCGTCTTCGACATAGTTTCTTTCCACACAGGTGGGTGGGGGCCTTGCAGGGTGGGAACTGGGCTGGGGGCCTCCTGTGTGGGAAGCACGCCCCTAGAGCCAGGGGTCAAACCGGGGGGATGAGAACCAAACTGGGGGCCTCCCACATGGGAAGCACACCCCAGTTCAGCATATGGGTCCACACAGGCTGGGCTCGGATTCAATCCTTGGTGCCCGAGCTGCAAAGCGAGTGCTTAACTCTCTGAGCCATCCTGGCTTCCCAACGGAACCTTTTTGGTCGTGGAGAATTGGCTGACTTCCATCGTGCATTTGGATGCTTTGTTTCAGGATTGTATTGGTACACCCATGTTTCATCACCAGTGATAACATGGCCCAAAACATCATCTTGCCTCTCCAAAAGGTCTTGTCAAACTCAAGCTCTGACATTCTCATGACAGCACATAGAAATACACAACAATAATAATGCCACTCAGCAAGACACGAACACAGCTGTGAGACACTGATAAACCAAGGTTATGAAACCTTAGCAAGTTGTTTGTACAGTGCTGCCAACGTAAGCGCATGGTGGCAAATGTGTGAACTTAATTGTCAGAACTCGTATATTTAGTGAATCAAACTGAGACTTGAGAACTTGTGTACTGAGCAGGGTTACCCTTCTCAATGCTGGTCAATCTCTGACAAAATATTGTTATTTAACTTGGCTTTTCTATGCTCCATGCAGACCAAATCTTTCTTTGTTTTGGAATTAGTGAAAGGAAAAATGAAAAAACTCATTGACATCATCCTACAAATCATGATTGATTTCTGATTTGGAACATTTTTTCCCCCCAGCAATCCATTCAAGCAAGCAATGAGAAATTGCTGTGTTCTACCAGAAATGTTCAATGTAGGACACACTATTTCGAAATCTTCACATGTATATGGGATGGGACCCAAAGCAAAATTTGGCACTCTTTTACATATTAAAAAGTCACTTATGAGGGATCCAAGTGTATGGTGATGGAAAAAAAGCAAAAACCTGATTCTGGGTGGTGAGCTCACGATGCATAGCATAGTATTGTAGAACTATACACCTGGAACCTATGTAACTTTACTAACCAATGTCACCCTGATAAATTTAATAATAAAAGTCACTTATGTGATATTATTACATTAAGATAGCAAGTTGGAGTGACAAATAACATTTTTCTGGGAAAATAATTATATTCCCATTTTCTTTTCTTACCTAGCTAACTGATTAAAACCCTGGATATTTTTTTTGCTTTTAAGTTTTAAAGCTATGGAAGTTTTGGGTCTTAAAATGATTGAAGTTTTTAACTTTAATTTTAAAATTCTCTGATAATAGAACTAAGGTATGATTGTTTATAAATGAATAAAAATGAGTTAGAAAACATATAATCCTTTCAATATAGTTACAGAATAAATTAACACGTATCAAGCGCCTGATATGTATCAAGCATTTACTTAGGTTACTTTCATCTATATTGTCTTATTTAATCCTTACAATGGTTCTCTGACATTAGCATTCTTAGCCCCACTCTACAATTGAGGAAACTGAGACTAGGAATAGTTAATTATCTTTGCAGAGCTCAGACATTAGCATGAAAGTACCGGTACTAAAAATGTGACTCAAGTTTAAAAACCAACATTAGTTTCCACTTCACATCCTATTCCTCTTAGTAAAAATAACAGTGATAATGCGTTATATCTGTATGTCTTATCTCAAAAAAATTACAACAAAGCTCCTCAAGAACAGGGACAATGTCATATACTTTTACAATATTCCTAATACAGACTGTCCACTAACTGGAGCTCAAACAACCAGTACTCTCAAGCAAATTTTTGTCGGTTGCTTGAGAGTCCTGGTTGCTTGAGTTCCTGTTAATGGAGAGTCTTTACATTTATTCAACATCTACCAATCCCACGGGTGCCAGTTAACCGAGAGGCTACTGTATTAAATTCTCAAGAAATACTGGTTGAATGAAGAATAGCTCTTAGTATTTATATAATGGTATTTAATTTTTTTTTTTTTACAGATTTATTTTATTTTTTGACAGAGTCAGAGAGAGACAGACAGACAGAGAGAAAGGGGAGGGCCCAGAGCAGTCTCCATAGGTGCACATCATGTTTCGACATGGTTTTGTTCCACACAGGTGGGCAGGGGCCTACCAGGGCAGGAACTGGGCTGGGAGCCTCCCATCTGAGAAGCACACCCCAGTTCAGCATATGGGTCCACACGGGCCAGGGCTGGGATTCAATCCTCAGTCCCCGGGGCTTCAAAGCAGGTGCTTAGCCCGCTGAGCCATCCCGGCTTCCCCGGTATTTAATTTTTCAATAGGATTTCAGTAATAGAAATCAATTGTGTTCTTCTACACCTTAGTATTTATATCCAATTATTCTGACTTATTTCATACCAGAGACAATTTCATTCTCCTGTTTAAATTCATCTTATATAAAAGGTACATAAACACATATAAAGCTTTATATTGCAATTCTTGGGATGTGCATTATGGCACCATGTTCATACAAATTATATTTAACTTTATTTACAGACTGTTTAGGTATTTAATTTACAAATACCATGCTGGGCCTTCTAGGTACCTCCTATCTTTTCAGTATTGGGAAGAATGATATAAAATAAATCTATAGAACTTGGGAGCATAGGCAAAGATTTGAAAACATGAACAAAGAAATGAACACTGCTTTCTGAAAGGGTTAACCTCAAAGTGTTAACTAGCCCTAGGTCTTGGAAACTCATATTTGACCGACTATACTCAAATAAGGATCACCCAAAGTCTCTTCACACTAGTTCTTAGTGCTCTTGCCCTATTTCTTACTGCCTTTCCTATCATAATACAAACCAGCCTAAACAAAACCAACGAATGTCCTGTAATCCTCACTCTCTACCTTAATTAGCAAAATTCAGGAATTTGTTTCTCAGGCAGGCCATACCAAACATTAATTGAGAAGTCTCAGTTCATACGAAGGGATGGAGAGGAAAGTCTAGTAGGTGGAATCTGCTATGTAGGCTCTAGGCCCAGTCTATATTTTTCATCAGCACATCACTTTAAGGTAAATGTCTTTCAGAATGCCTTTGAACTTGCCCACTTGCCCTCTTTCAACTTGAGAGATTAAAAAATAGTATAATACAAATTTTGAGAACTCAAATGATTTCATCACAAAGAACTTCACATCTCATTTTAACAAGCATTTATAGAAAACCTACTATTAAACTCTCTTGAATGCTACTGTGAGAAAATAATTTAAACTGGCTTAGGCCAAATAAGGTGAAATTTATTAGAAGAGTATAGAAATCCTAAGGGGGGGAGGGGAGGGGAGGGAGGAAGGATGGCAGCTGGCCCCAGGAAAAGTGAGAACCAAATTGTTCAGTGCCCACATACTACAGTTTCACCAATTTCTCTTCTTTGCTTCTGGGCTTTATTCTCTCTAGGACAGCTCCTTTCCTTCTCAAGCCTTATGCAGAATAAACTTCCTTCAACTCCTGAGTTAACCCCATACAAGCACAAAGAAGCTGAATCTCTCTAGAATTCCAAATATTTTATTCTTACTTAAATGGTATTAGAAAAAAAAAGTTAACAGATTCCGTTGGTTCAAAAAACGTATAGTGTGGGGAAGCCGGGATGGCTCAGTGGGTTGGGCGCTCGCTTTGCAGCGCCGGGGACCTGGGATCGAGTCCCGGTCCCGGCCCGTGTGGAACCATATGCTGGACTGGGAGCTCCCCCAGTTCAGTTCTCTCTCTGTCTCTGTATCTCTCTCTCTCTGTCAAAAATAAATAAATAAATAAATATTAAAAGAATTTCCTAAAAAAAAAACAAAAAACAAACAAACAAAAAAAGGTATAGTGAAAAGTCTTTCCATCTTTGCTCTACCTACCTAATTCCCTTTCTCAAAGGCAATCAGTGATACCAGTTTGTTTCATCTCCTTCCAGAGATATTTTATGTATGTGTAATAAATATGTCTATCTAATAGTCTCCTCTTCCCATTTTTGTACCCGAATGGCAGTATACCATACATTTTTCATTGAGCAATTTATCCTGAAGATTGTACAGTATTAGCACTTAGAGAGTGCCTTCATTCTTTTATATTATAGGATTCCAGTTTTCGATGTAATATACTACATTCAACCAGTTCCCTACTGGTAACAATTTAGTCCCTCCCACCCCCAATATTTTGCTATTACTAACAATCCTGCAAAAATACAAAAAACAAAAAAACAAACAAAAAAAACAAAAACAGGAAAAAGCTATATACATTTTAAAGAGGGATTTGTATTTTTTTTCTGTGAGCAGTATTTTTTTATGCTTTGACCATTTTTTCCCACCTATTTGGTTGTTGGTCTTTTTTCTTATTGATTTCTAGGTGTTTGTATATTAGAGGAATCAGTTCTTTGTCTCTGGTATGAGTTGCATTTTTTTCTCTTAATATAATTTGTCTTTTGATTTTACTAATGGTACTTTTTGTCTTTGTCCCCATTCTAAAATATCCCAGGAAGGGGCTAATTGGATAAAGACACTCACCCTTATTTAATTAACTGTGGCCAAGGAAGTGGAGTAACTTTTTTTAATACCCTGGTGTCTACCCTATGGAATGGGGGTAAGTAAAACTATAGGGGAAATTGTGAGCTAGGAGGTATCCTAAAAGGGATTTATAACATTTCAGTGTATAGGGAACATTTTCTAGTCATTGGGGATATATCTCCTTGTCTAGGGGTAAAGAGCTCACAGTTTTAGTGAAGATATATACCAATAGATAGTTATCACTGCAAATGAGTAAGAAAGGTGTGTATACACAAATTGCTGTGGGCATAGACAAAGAAGCAGTTCATTATGTTTGGGGCATCTGGGAAAATTTTATAGGAGAAAGGATATTTGAGCTGGGTTTATAAAGACTAGGTTGGCCAATGGCTCAACATCATTGGAAGTTGGATGTAATGGGAAGTGTGTGATTATCACAAATGAAAGAGTAATGGGACTGACAGAAAGATGTCAACAGGTATAGTTATAGGATGTAATGTTTCCTTATTGACAAATGACATGAAATTGAAGTATGATATGAAGAATTCCTGTGAGAATTCCTTACAAAGACACAGAACTATGGTTGCTACCTTACACACAGGATTATCCTAGGCCAGGGGGAGCTATCTTTGCAGTTCTAGTTTTCCCAGGTGTTTGTACCAGGAACCAGCCTGGCTGAATGAAGTCCCTGAGTTTGAGCGGTGGGAATTAATAGACAGACCAAATGGCCAGCCGGCTGTCCTCAATAGGAGCAGCCCCGACTAGCTTTATTGCTTATCGTATATATATAGCAAAAGTTTACCATTACAAGGAACAGGCATTAGCATAGCAAAGCACGGTCTAAAGGTCTAAACAGACCTTTACAGGAGATAATAGCCCCTTCCAGTAAAGGCTCTGATATGTAGATCATGGGCCACTAATCTATTGGCATCTGCTGCTGGCCTTCATGTGAAGCTGCATATACACATTTTTCTATAACTAATCACCCAACTACCCCCCCAGGGAGATGAAAGGGGTGATGAGGCTTTGCTATCAAGTCCTCATGTCGGGCCCTCCCGTTAGGCCCAGGGAACCGAGGCTTTGCCATCGAGGACCCCTGAAACCTTTCCGTTCAGGCTCCGCACCGGCTCCCTACAGGTGTTTTGTGGTTGTTTTGTTTTTTAAAATATTTATTTTATTGTTGAGAGAAGGTGAGAGAAAGAGAAAGAAAGAGAGAGAGAGAGAGAGAGAGAGAGCGAGCAGGAGCACCTAGAGCAGTCTCCATAGTTGTGACATAGTTTCATTCCACACAGGTGGATGTGAGGCCGAAGCGGGTGGGAACCAAACTGGGGGCCTCCTGTATGGGAGGTGAGAATCTTCGCTGCTGAGCCATCTGGTGGTTTCCAGTTGTGGCACATTTTCAGCATATGGGACTGTACAGGCCAGGGCTGGGATTCGATCCCTAGACCTTGCAGTTGCAAGACAAGTGCTCAACCTGTTGAGCTATCCTGGCGTCCCTGTTTTGTTTTGTTTTGTTTTAATACTCTTTGCCAATCCCATCGATGCTTCCCTGTCAAGTTTGGAAGACTGCCTCATGCCTGTCCACTCACTTATGAAGAAATTGGGTAGAACAAAGATAAATTTCTCAAGGGCATCCTCTCAGTGGATCTAGGCTTGAGTTCTATTTGAAGTCCATTTGTGTAGGAGGATTGGTGGGAGTTAGATGCATGAGCTGAGGGGATGGACTTTATCCTCAAACATATAGATAAGTGTTTCCTCCCAAAGTGCGATATAAAATCGTATGTCCTGAGATACTGTCCAGGAATAAAGGATTTTTGGTAGAGTAAGTTTGGAAATATTTAATATTATATCTCTCTCTTAGAGATCATGATGCACATTGTCATATTAAAAGCTCTGAGGATTCATTCAAGGAAAGACAGAATGCATTGAGAAGCCTTTCAGTTTAAAAGAAACGTGTAAGTTATTTACCTCTCATTTACACGCCCTCTCATATAATACTTATTACAATTTTGAGAAATGCTAGTAAAGTCGGGAGGAGCTATGAAGTTTTTGAGAGACAGGTTGTTTTTTTTTTTTTTAAGATTTATTTTGTTTGAGAGAAGGTGAGAGAGAGAGAGAGACAAAGACAGAGAGACTGAGAGAAGGGGGAGGGCCCAGAGCAATCTCCATGGTTGTACATCATTTGTTGTGACATGATTTAATTCCACACAGGTGGATAAGGGGTCTTGCAGGGAGGTAACTGAACTGAGGTCTCCCACATTGGAAGCGAAACCTTCTAAGCCATTGGGCTGGTTCCCAGTTGTGCCAGTTCAGCATGTGGATCTGATCCCTGGACCTTGCAGTTGCAAGGCAAGCATTCAACCTGTTGAACTATCCTGGTGTCCCCCAGATTTGGTTTTTCATGAAGTTTTCACTCACCCTGGAATGACATCATTCTCTTAATTTTTAAATTTTTGTTTAAGTTTTTAGTTTGTTCTTGTTTGGTTTTTCAAAGTAGATTGACTTCCCCCCCCTCATTCCTGCCTCCCCCCCAGCTGTATTCAGGTATAATTAATAAAATTGTTCATACTTAAAGTATATGTATAACTTGGTGATTGCCTGAAGGAAGGGGAGGAGGGGGGAGGGAGAGAGGGAGGGGAGGTGGGAGAGGGCACCAGCATTATGGACACACTCAATGGTTTTGTGTTTACCTGGAGAGGAGGGAGGAGTGGGGAGGGAGAGTTGTGGGGGGAGGGGGGAACTGGGCACCAGATATATGGGGTTGGAGGGGGACCTGATTCTGGGAGCTGGGCACATAATGCAATGCATGGGTGATGTGATGTGGAGTTGTACATCGGGAAACTATCTAGTTGTTACCAACCAATGTCACCCCATTAAATTTAACAATAAAATATAATATTAAAAAAAAATAAAAAATAAAAATAAAATAAACTTCATAAGTGAAAAAAAAAGTATATGTGATAATTTGATGTACACAACACATGCATCACCTCACAGAGTTAACCTTTTTTATGTGTATGTGAGTTGAGAACACATAAAATCTATTCTCTTAGCAAATGTCAATTCTTTAAAGTTAAAGTGGTAGAGGTTTTAGGTATCAAGTACCTTCCCTCAGGATGTTGGTTTTTTTTCTTTCTTTTTTTTTTTTAAAGCACCTTATGCTTGCCTTTTAAAAATAATTGCAGAAAAAATTATTTTTCTTCATGAGTCCACTAATATCTACAAGTAATAGTAACTACCTACCATTTATTGAACTTCACTTTTACATGCCTTCATTATTTTAATCAATCAGAAAGCAGATATAACAAATGCACTTGAGAGATGAAAAAATTAAGTTTCACTGTCTGATTGTTACCAACCAATGTCACCCCATTAAATTTAACAATAAAAAAAAAAAAAAAAAAGAATAATAAATCAGAATATCTAAAAGGGAAAAAAAAAAATTAAGTTTCAGAGAGTTTAAAGTAACTTTGCCAAGCTCCTGTTGAGTGTGATAAAGCAATCTTTTATAAAGATAAGTCCATTGATACTTATTTACTATATTAATAGAAAACAGCAATATTACCCAGTATCCAGTTTCTACCAGATTTAAAATTGAAAAATGAGAATTCCAATATGTTGGTTCTACTTTCTTTTGGTAAAGTTTTTGCACAGTGCTATTCTAAGTTTAATTGGGCGTAAAAACAAGTATTTATCAGATATTATGTAGAGGAGGAAAAAACCCCAAGACAGATTTGCTTTGGATTGGGGCCTCGGCGGCGGCGGGCCACGGAGTCCGCCTCTGAGCACAGCACTGCCCGCAGGACGTTCCCGGGCTCGGCCCTCGGCCCCTCTGCGTGCTCGGGCGGCAAACAACGCGCAGTTGCCTCGGAGCCGGAGGACAAAGAGGCCTGCGGCGGCTGCCGGATGCTCGGAGGATGTAAGGTTCCAACCCGCGCTGCGAA
>PVKE010015405.1:0-33515 GCA_004027555.1 Craseonycteris thonglongyai
CGATAGTGATCCGGGTGCGCTCTCACACTGTGGGTCTTTTCAAGGGAGCGGGGTTTTTCCAGCTAATAAAGACGCTCAGCTTATAGCCTCTCACTGGACTCTAAGCTACATCTGAGCTAGTAAACGCATGAGCACTGAATGTCTGAAACTGACTCTGACACCCCCAGCTGCAAGCCAGTAGAAAAAGGACAGCCGGGGGTTCCGCGACCGGTTAGCCCAGAAGTGGAACTTCTTCAATTTTATGTAAAGAAGTAAAAAAAAAAAAAGGGACGGAAGGAAAGGAAGAGGAAAAATACCACTTTCTAACTCACCATCTCCTTTGCATCCCCTCTCATCATGCATGTTTCTGAGCTGTCTTCATAATAAACATCTAAAACGTTTGACTCGTACCTTGTAGACACTAAGATTCTTGGACTCATTTCACTCACAAAATAAAGTCTCCTTCCTCTGGATATGCAGAATAAAATTAAGTCAAACCGAGACCTAATTGCGATAAGACTTCACCGCTTTTCGGGTGACTGTGCCTCAGTTGTGAACTGGGTCTGACCCCTGAGGGGCCGCCTCCTGCTTTTCACACTTTGTCCACAGGGAGACATGGCCCCTTATCCTTGGTCACGTTTTCCAAGCCCTCTGAATCTGACAGTGAGAAACCTCCTCTCAGCTTCTACCTTAAACCTCTCCTGTGTCACTCTCGTAATTTCTAAAACACAGCGATCGCAGAAAGCCGGCCACTACCCTGCTACCTTACCACTATATATTTTCATCTCTTTTCATGGTCTTCTCAAATTCACTAACACTTTATGTCCTTGCTCTACTTCTCTGAGCCTTTGTCTGCTGCCAGAGGAGCAGATGACCGGGAACAAAACCACAGGCCCCTCACTAAGTGGCAGGAGGGTGCCTGACGCTACCTTCTCATGAGACAAACAGAAGAAGATACGCCTCTCTCCACAGCAGATCAGGCATCTTTGTTAAGTAATCAGAAACAAGATGTCCACCCAAAATCTCCCAAAATACAAAACTCAAGCTGTCACGTAAAGATCGTTTTCATGAACGCGCTTGGAATGGGGATGAGGTTGCTGCTCCGTCACCTCCTACCCCGGGCCAGGCCCTACAGACGCGCAGCCTGGCGCGGGACGCACCTCCGTCTGTCCTTGCCGTCCACGGAGGAGTCCGGCCCCGGAGAGGAGAGCTGGGAGGAGGCTGAGACGCCGTTGGGAGTGCCGGGTGGGGGGCGGTTGGTGATCACACACAGTGGGGTGCCAGGAGGGGTGTCGTCTGCCTTCTTCTCCGCCGTGGGGTCTGCCGGGGACTTGTGAGAAGCCCTGAAAGCAAAAGGACACGGCGGGAAGGACGGTCAGGCACACCAGGTGCAGCCGGCTCCAGATCGGGTGGCTGGAGGACGCCTTGGATTGTGCCCGCTGGTTACTTTTCAAAATTCCGAGTCCTTACACCTTCTAACAGTGTGACTGCACATTCAGTCAGACAGCCTCAGCTGGAGGAGTTATGCTTTATGAAACTTTCTCCTGATTAAAAAAATTGTTTTAATTACTATGGCACAAGGCAGGGTAGTGACAAATGCTTGACCTCTTTGGGGACGCCGAGCCTGTCTGGTCCCCACACACACACAGAGGCAGGACGCTCCACACACGAACAGCCCTGGGGTCGCGTGCGGCCCGCGCCCACTGCCACCACCCCTGGCAGGGAGCCTGCCGGCCTGCAGCCTGGATGGGAACGTCGTCTTGGACCATGTGCACGGGTGTGTCTGGACAGTCCGCAAGCGCAGGGGGCCTGGCTCTCCCCACGTCCAACTGCTGCTCTTCACAGTTAACCGTCTATATTCACAACTGCACACATGAGAATCCGAAATAAACAGAGGCATTTGGATGTGACCTTAACCTCAGACTTTCCAACAGCAAACTGTACAATTACAGTCATTCACGTGAAAACAAGACCTTTGTCTCTCAAAGAACTGAGACAACCACTGGCTCTCCACCCAAAAAGCTATCATTTCTGAGGTCACAGCTTGTTGCTGGGGTAACAGACCCAAAACTGATACTCAGAGAGATGGGAAAGGCAAAGCACCACCCAATGCTAAAAATCTCGTTTTTTTTCACCTACTTGCAATGACCAGAAATGTTTATGAAGTAGCTATACGCTCTCTTTCAAATAATCACATAATTAGAAGAAACCTCAAACAGATAATCGGATCATAAAAATCTGAATCTGTTACCTAGATGCAAATATAAAAACAACAGTTTTGAAGTGGAATCTAAGAACACAGACCAGTGTTTCTGCAGAAGCGATGAATGACCGGGGAAAAAGGTGACGCTTTCTGATTTAAAAAATGAAGGCCAACAGTCTCTCAGGCTTATAAGACGTAGGGAAGTAGGGTAAAACGAGCAGACACCCAGCTATAAGACTACACCTGTCCAATGCTTACCTGAAATCCTTTTCAGGTTACTAACATGCTGTGGTCTCTGCAATTTCTTAGACTGCAGAAACACCAAGGACCTGATTTTATTAAATTACAGATTAGGGCCTGGGCAGTGACTGTGAAATGTGCCTAATTCTGCAAAGAGCTTGTAAGGAGCAGAACGGCCCCCAAGAAGAGCTGCAGGGAGGTGGAGGTGGGGCTGGAGCGGCGAGGGGCTTGATCTCAGCCAGGGCCACCTCTCTGTTCGTCGTCTGGGAAGCGGGGATGGGGCCCCAAATGCAGGATGTGACGATTCAATGGAACAACGTGTGTGGAACACTTTAGTGCAGCACCCAGAACAAAGCAGAAACTCGGTGGAAACAAAGCAGTGAGCCGGACGGGCTCAGAAGCACAAGTCTGGTTCAAGTTCTGCTTCCGTCCTGCACTTGCCGTGTGACCACAAGCAGGTGATTTTGGTTTAAGCTTTTGGTCTCCGTTTCCTCATCTATAAACTGAGAATAACATTTCATACACAGGGGTGGGAGGGGTGCTTATAAGACTACAAATAATGTGCGTGCCTGCGCAAGCCAGTTGCCCAGCCCCTACTCATCCTCTTTCCTCCTTAGTAATAGAACCCACACATGATTGAGGGCAGCAGTGTCTACTTGGCTCCTAAGGGTGAGACACACAGAGAAAACCAGTGCTGTGGAGACATTCTCAGTACAGAGCATTCCCTCTTTCCTGCCTGGAGTGTAGGCACGATGGCCAGAGCCCCAGCAGCTATTCTGGACCACGAGGCAGCCAAGGACATGGGGCCAGGGTCTAAGGCTTGCTGAACTGACAGCAGGGAACCTGGGCCCTGGCGTGACTGGAGCTGATCTAGCCCGGCCAGCTTCTGGATTTGCCTACGTGAGAGAAAAGACAAACCTGCCGTACTTAAGCCAACCTTATTTGGATTTACTGTTATGTGTAAGCTTCACCCAGTGCCTGACCTAACGCCTGGCTCACAACTGGGTTCGACAAATGGCAGCCGTTGTCATTTTCCCGCCGCAGCTCTTAGTATTTAGCCAAGTCACCGGTCAGCGTTTTGGTGGCTTCGTCTGTGGGGACAGCGTCCGCCACGCCTGGGCAAGCACATTGTCGTGAGGACCTGACAGGTGTGTACGTCACGACCGCCACTGTCTCAGTGACAAAACCGCCGAGTGCCACCGTCAGAGCTGTGCCCGCAGCAGCGCCGGCACCCTTCCTGCCTTCTGCCCCATGTCAGCATGGACGCGAGGCCCCCAGGGGAGTCCCAGGAGCAGAAGAGGCGCAGAGACCAGTCCCACCACTGAGGTCCTGGCTCTCCCAACAACACGCCTATGCTGCCCTTGGACAAACTGGAAACCAAGACACTGGCCCAGGACACACGTCTCCTCCCTCCCACGGAGTCTCCAGCAGCTGGTGATTCAGGAATGTTCTGGAACACGGCCTAGCTGCCCAGCTTCCAAAAAGACTAAGAGAGGGTCCTGCTCATAATGGCTGGTGAATGAACATACATGCAGTACAGGGTACTTCAGTGCGTGATCAGCACGGTGGTGTCACCCCTGAGTTGTCACCGCAGCTGGTAAGGCCACTGAGCGACACCTAAATGCCGGCACAGAGCACATCCTGTGGCTGCTGAACGCAAGGTGACTGGCAGGCCAGGTCAAGCTGGGTCGAGCCGGCAGCCGCAGACATGGCGGCGTTGTCACAGGAAGGCGCGCTTGCGTCTCCTCGGTTCATATCTCATGTGGATCCAGCGTGACAGACAGCGCAGAACTGTCACTCAAATGGCTCCAGGAAGCCTTACCTGCCAAGCTGCCCAGACGCACGACAAGAAGAGGTGGGCGGCCACATGCTGCCCCGACAGGTGGAAGAACCAGTGGTAATGCGTGAGGTGGCAGGAGCTGAATTGCGATTGGCTGAAGTGTAGGGACTTGAGGACCCACTACTGCTACCAAAGCCAGCGCTGCAAGACAGCAGACGGGGTCTTCAGGGTGCGCTGCTTGTCCGCCACCCCCAGCACCACCTCCCGCCCGTGTGCACACGGCAAGATGAAGACAGAAGGCCTGACGCAGGGCAGTGACCGGCTCCCGCTGGAGCTGAGGCTGCAGCAAGCAGCCCCCGCCAACCGCCCAGAAGAGAAGGCTCAGGGGACGGCTGAGATGCAGCCACAGAAGGCACGGGAGGGACATGCAGTGGATGGGGACAGTTGGAAGCAGACCCTCCACTAGAAGAGCCCCAGATGAGCCCCAGGGAGAAAGGCTACGCACTGTCCGTCGCGGCCACAGGCAGCTCCGCAAGGGCCGCAGTGAGAACCAGAGTCTGGAGCAGAGGTCTACACGGCATTGGGGGGGGGGGGGGCAGGCTCAGGACGCTCCAGAAAAGCAAGAGGAGAGGGTTTCCAGAGCTGAGTGCAGAAGGCTGCACTGTGTGGACAGAGGACAGCTTCTCTGTTTCTGCTGAAGACTGGTAACAACCATCTCAGCTGCGGCAAACACTGCTTGGGTTACAGTTTTGTAAAAACTTCTTGACTAGAACAGACATCAGACTCCTGGGGGGTGACCAAGAACAATGTGAAGCCGTCTTGGGAAAAGATGTGATTACTGGGTCACAAAAAAGGCTTTTCTGCCTGAAGATGAGACTAGACGTGGGGTTGGCACAGCCATCTGCTCACACGTTCTTTTCAAATACGGTGGCACTTGATGCATGCATTTTCAAAAGATCATAAAATAAGATTCTGTAAAACCAAAAAGTGCTCAGGGTTGCAAGAGAAGAGCTTTGAAACTCCCAAGTATGAAGCAGGTTGTCAGTCTTTTCTCAGAAAGTGCTGCGTGCTCATGCCTGCTCCCCGCCCAGGGACAGGGGGCCCTGCTCTGCTGTTCGTCTGCCAAACCCCATGACACTCACTCAAGCCCTGTGCTGATGAACCGGCCTGTGAAAACCAACCACCGGCCAAAGATGACGGAAGGCCTGGACATTCATGGGCAGGCACCTTCCTCGCTCCTAGATCTACAACACTGCTCAGAACAGTCAGTCGTCTTGATCCTGGGTCCAAGCATAGGAGTAACAAATGGGTCTAGCTAGACCAACACCTTAGCCTTGAAGACAAACGGGTGACGGCTCAGCAAGCCGAGAGCCCAGAGTCTGCACTGGATGCTTCTGTGCTACTTCTGGGTGTCCTCCCTGCAGGAGGCGCCTGAGGACTCACTAGGGCAGGGCCGCACTGCCTGCAGCTCACGGGACCCCACACCCGGCGTGAGCTGACAGCAGTCTTCTCACCCAGTGGAACTAAGTCTGAACCCACACAGACCGTCTGTGGCCAAAGCCGCTTCCAGGGCAGCTGCTGGCGAGGGCTACAGCGTGAAGAGGCAGGGGAGGGGTGAGCAAGGGGCATCAAGAGAGAAGAAGTCAGAGCAAGGAACAAGGCAGGTGCTCCCACACCAGCAGCCAAGGTGAAATGAAAGCACGAATCAAGTGTGTTTAGAGCCTGGTGGCTCGGCTAAGGCACCTGCTGGCTGGTACGAGGCAAAGACAGTAACTGCAGAAAAGGGGACACAGACGAGCCCAGAGGCAGGGGACGCATGTACCTTCTCTGCTCCAGATCAGCGGGTTTCCCGTCTCGAGGACCTGAGGGCCGTGAAATCACAGAACACACACACACAACTCAAGCCCCCAAGTTAACGGGCTTCTACACGAAATGCTTTCAATGCAACACGAGACCCCCCACTGCTTCCCTGCGGGCCCCTCCCCCCAAACACAACTGGAGCCCACTCGCTCCAGGAAGAGGGTGCGGTGACGTCAGGGCTGAGGCTGGAGAGCAAGGCCAGGTCTGTCTGTAGTGACAGAGCGGCATCAGTTTACTTTAATTCCGTAAAGAAAATGAGTTCAGTTTAATTTAATGTTGGTCAGGATGTCACTCCCCTGAAATCTGCAGGGATTGGTGTTTGTGGTGCTGGTGACACGAGGTGTGACGATGACAAGGCTGTGCAGCCGCCGTGTTCTAAATGGGACAGAGAACAGCGGTGCTGCCCCACGGCCCACGGTGCGTCTGGTCGGCCTCCTGACTCCTGAATGGAGCTCAGGGAGACCAGGCTGCCCAGACGCACCATCGGGAGCGGTACAGGACCGCCGTTCCCTGCGCAGCCTGGCTATCGCCCGCACATGGCAAGTGGGGCCCCCTCTGCCCACAGAGCTGGTACCTCCTCAGGTAGGTTGACGCGTAGGTGGAAGGAGCAGCTGTGGTGGGCGGCTCACTCCCCTTCGCCTCATCTCCCCGCAGCTGCCGTGTGTAGGAGCCGCTCCTCACCAGGTTGACAGCTGATCCCCTGAGAGCAGGAGAGAGGACCAGACCCAACACTGACTGCGGCCCCGGCTCGCACGGCCAGGGCCCCGGGCAGCGAGCAAGCGACGCGCTGGCCCCCGTGGGGATTACCTGTTTTCCTTTTCCTCCATGTCACTCATGCCGCTGAGCCTCCCGGACACCAGTGAGCTCACAGCGCTCTTGCTCCCTCTCTCCTGTGAAGCCAAGACAGGCAAAGCAGAGCCAGGGAGGGGAATGTTGGGCGAAAGCAGAGCTGAACAGCCCAGCTCCAGTTCGCATGGTGTTGCACAAGGGGCTTATTCCTAACTCCCCTCGTCCAGAGGGGCACAGAGGGGACGATTCTCACGGAAAAGCCAGGTGACCTAACGAGGGAGGGGGTGGCCACCTTGTCCTGGCAGCCCCGAGGAAAGGGCCCCCAAACCTCTCGCTGTCAGCCCAATCCTGCCCCAGCCGCCTGTGAAATGCAGCCCACCTGCCCACCAGCGGTCTCCAGGGACGCGGTCCCGAGAGGGGCTAGACAGGTGCCACCATCAAGTGGGGCCACATGTGCGTTCACCTCCACGGTGAGCAGCGGGTGCCGCGCAGGCAGCCTGACCCCACCCCGCGGATGGGAACCCAGAGGGCGGGGCCTCCCCTGGGCGCTCTGCCTGAGCCTCCTGGGAAGGATGCACCCAGCGGAGGCGTTCGGCTGCAGACAGCACAGGGCACCTGCTGGGCCAAGTCCTCCTGCTCTGGGCTCACTGGCAGGTAAGGCTGAGCACAGGTGTGCCAACAGGAGAGCATTCTGTGTCTGCTGAGCAGCGGCAGACGCGGAGGGCTCTTGTCTGTTAGACCACCCGCAAGCCCGCCTTCCTCAGGCTCTACGCTCGGACTCAAGCCAGGGCCTCCACGCACCTCGCCCCTGCCGTCCCCCAGAGCCGAGACCCGGGGGCTGGATGACGACCGGGGCAGGGGGGCGTCCCGGGCCCCAGGAGCCGCCGCGGTCAGCGCGCCATGGCTGCCGGTCTTCCTGAGCCCCAGTCTCCACGAAGAAGGGGACTCGTCCGCGGGCTCGTCTGGCTTGTTCCAGAGGCTGCAGGGCTGCTGGGGAGGCGGACACAGGAGGAAAGGGGGAGTGGCTTTTCCACACGCAGGTCCAGGGTGACAGGCACACGGGGGACGAGGAACTCACAGGCTGGGCACCCAGCACCCCTGTCCCCGGCCGGGAAGAGCCCAGCTGCCAGCAGGGCCACCGGCTATCCTGTCAACTCCGACCGCTCAGACGGGCCAGGGGCGGCTACTGCATGCCGCTCGCCCTGCGGGCCTCTGCTCATCACTGCGGCGAAGCCCAGGCTCGTAAAGGTGACATTTTAACCAAGACATGCAAAGAGCAGAGCAGTGACCAAAGTGAGGAGCGCTGGACACCAGGGGCCCTCCCGGCCCAACATGAGCCCTGCGGCTGCCATAGCTACAGACCCAGTGTGTCTGTGCCAGGAGGTTCTGACCTAAGTTATCTGAACACACTGGAGCAAAACTGTTTGCTGACAGATTTGGTGGTGTTTGTGGGCAACGTTTGTGCTCCCCCCACTCCCAAGTCCACATGCTGAAGCCCTGATCCCCCGTGTGACTATATATGGAGCTCGGGGGGCCGGCGGCGAGCCAGGAAGACAGGCCTCACCAGGACCCGAGTCTGCTGGCGCCTTAAGCTGAGAAATGTCTGCTGTCTAAAGGCGCCCAGGCTGTGGTGTTAGGGCAGCCTGAGCAGACTTTGCAAAATGTGTCCCTGAGGCCTCCCTAACTGGATGCTACTGCAGCAGAGGGAAAGGTGACATCCGAGGTAACCCAGAGCACTCACCCTCCTGGCCGCAGGGGCCGGGGAGGCGCTGTGAGGCCCCACCGTCTGCTCCGGGGCACAGCTCTTGCCTTCGCGGCTGGAATGGCTGACAACGGCTTCTGGCTTTTTATCTGTTATTTACAACAAGCGACAAGTGCACATATGAAAACCTTCTGTCTGAAAGACAGGCCTACTCATTATCCAAACAGAACACTGGAGCCAAGCAACGCCTGACCTCAAACCGAGAGGAACGCCAGCAACTGCTGCTCTAAGACCACAGACGCGATGGTGTCCCATCCTGGGAGGCTCTAGTGCCGGGTCCCGTACAGATGTGACCGGAAACCTCCACACTCTCCACCGCACACTCATCTCTCCAGTGAGCACACGCTGACAAGCTTCTCTGGCCACAGCAGTGCCCACCCCACCCCCATAGCACTGGGAAGCCCGGCCGGCGCAGGCGGGAAGGTCAAGGCCAGGCTATAGGGCCTGTCACCCTGTAGGCAACAACGCGCTGGGGAGGTGGTCACAGAAGACTCTGGAACAGGGCTGCAGGGTGCGCAGAAGGTCCTTGGGCATGTTTTGCCTCCACAGCAACGTGGAGGGGACGCAGGGAACAGGAGGCCCTGGGTGCGGGTGCACACACAGCAGTTTGGCAGCTCCCCGCCCCCCCGTTCTGGTACCTGGACAGCTAACGAGTGACGTGGCAGAGAACAAGCCCACGTCTGACGCCAGACCCGCCTAAAGCTCAGACACGTGAACAGAACACACAGCCCACAGACGACGAACATTTGCACCCTGGGCTGTCGGGCGCGAGCTGCGCCTGCGTGCTAGGAGGCGGGGTGTCCCTCTGCTGCCAGCCTGGCTGAGGCCCGGCTGCTCTACAGAACCGCGCCCAACGTCCTCGGTGACGGTCACGAGCCTCCAAGACAGAGGCCTGCACACAGGCGTGTGGTACACGTGATGGCTCCTCCGTCACCACCCAGCTGGATGCACAGGAGAGGCTCTGCGGCCTCCCGCCCTCTGCTGCCCAGCGCCTGCGCTTCGGGGCGCTGTCGTCCTCCTCGCCCACCGGCCGGCGCTCAGAGCAGGGGGCGCCTCGCACGGAGTCCTTTGTGCCCTGTGTCCCGCAGCCGCAGGAGCAGCAGCCACCGCGTCCCAGCACATCTCACGCCGGGGGGGGACGCTTGAGGCCCACGGCCAGCGTCACCCACCTGCCGCCTCCTCCGCCTCACTGTCCCCGTCCCCCTCTGAGCTGCAGCTGCTGGGCTCCTTGCTTCCTTCCTCCGTCTCCTGGGACTTGGGCGGCTCCCCCTCATACAGCGTCTTCTCTTTGCTGAATCAAAGACAGGCAGTGTCACTCAGAAGTGACAAAGTGTGCCGACCCTCGGGTGTCAGGAGAACGCGTCCCCACGCTGCGTGGCGGAGACCGAAGCATGTCTGGTTTCCTCTGCACCGCGTCCCCCTGAACCCCTGGCTCCTGCGGACTAAGCTCTAGTGCTCGACTTGCAAGGACTTAAGTCGCTCTCGCCTGTTCAATGCAGAAAAACAGGGCGATGCATTTGGTGGTGACAGGCAGGTAAGTGCAAGAAACCACGTGACGACTGCACTGCCTGTGACACGTGGGGAGTGTGTAAGCACTGGGTGGTGTCCCTGAGCTCTGGCCCTTCCGTGGGGAAAGCAGGCGGGACTGGGAGGCTGAACTGGTCCCTGGTGCAGCCCCTGCCCTTATGCAAAGGCCCCAGGGCTAAAGTCAAATGGGGGCTCCACTGTACAAGCCTTCACGCTGATTGTGCCCCCACACGCCCGCTGCACAGCCATCCACCCCCAAGCCCCGGACGTCTTACTTCCTGAAGAGGCCGCTGTGCGGCTTGCTGTCCAGGTCTTTCTCGATGAGCTCGTTCTGTGTCTCTCTCTCACTTCGAATCTGGAAAGCGAGAAAAGGGAGGAAGCTGACGCGGAGGTGAGGACTCGAAGTGACCCTGACACTCGGAAGAGGACGGAGCCGACACCAAAGGGGAGGGAAGCACATTCAAGGGTCACCGCCAGTCTAACGTAGCTGGCGGCCCCCCTACACTGAGTGGTAGTTCACCACCGGGGTTTTGGGGGCCGACCCCCCGAGAGAGCAGCTGTCAGCTCCGGCAGCAGTGGACGCAGCGAGGCCCACGGGCGTCACCGGCCTCCCGCAGCACAGCTCACCACACTCTGCTTCTTCTGCAGGGTCTCCAGGTGCTCCACCAGGCCCTCGTCGGCCACGTCGAACGGCGTCTGGCCCTGGCAGGGAGAGCGAGCGTAACCGCGAGCCGACAGGAGTGAGCGCGGGCTTACCCGGAGCTGCCCCACTGCTCTCACGACCCCCAGCCCCACAGCTGCCGCCTCCCTGAGGAGTGGGCTGCACATCGTGAAGCCGCGTCATCCACCCCAGGAGGAACGCAAGTCCTCGGGGAGTTCTTTACTGTGTGAAACAGGACGGAGCACGTGGCACACGCTCTAATGCCTGCTGCCTCTTGGCAAATGACCCCCCCGGCGTCTCTCCTGGGGTCTGAATCGCTGCAGCAGCCTCAAGCAGGGCTCCTAGAGGCCCCAGGACGTCCAGGGCTCTCGGCCGTGCACTCACGGCCGCGTCACAGAATCACCCCCCACCAGTGAGGGCAGGGCTGGGCTTCCAGGGACACCCTAGCCCACAACATCCACAGACGCGGGAGGCGGAGCATAGTGTCACTAAGATGCCCAGGAAACCCACACCCGGGAGGAGCTCCGGGCCTCCAAGGAGCTTCAGGGGAGGCCCACTGTCAGGATTCCAACCAAGCTCCAGGGTCCAGGTCATTCCTGGACGGGAACGGAGCTCAGCAAGCAACTCTGAGTTAGAAGTGAAGTGAAACGAAACCTCTCGCCCTCACCAGCAACGGCAGCTGTGGGCTCCCCGAACTCACCTGACCAAGCACAAGTGTCCTCCTGCTTGTTTGCTCCGGGGCTTCGGCACAAGCACAGGGCTGCAGCTTCTCACAGTGTGTGAGGCATGGGGACAGCTCGCAGCCGCCAGGGAGCCCCTGTCCTCACCCAGCCCGTGGGCGCCGCCCCACCCCGACCTCCTGCGGCCCGGCCGCGCCCCCTGCTCACCAGGTGGTTCCGGGCGTCCATGTTGCATAGCGCCTCCGCCAGGATGCAGCAGGCCTCCTTCATGCCCCAGTGCGCGGCCGCGTGCAGGGGGGTCCAGCCGTCGTGGTCCCGGACGTCCAGCTCATAGCCGGCCTGGACCAGCAGCCTAGGGGGCGGCAGCACGTCTGCATCCCGGGGCCCCAGCTCCCTGACCGCGCGGCTGCCCATCGCGGGTGACAGTGACCACCGAGAGGTCGTCGGGGTGACGCCCTCGGCACACCTGGTCACACGCACCACAGGGGGGTGCGGGCAGCTGTGCCCCAGATTCACTGACGCAGAACCCACAGCTCTGAGGAACGTGTCCTCCACGTGCCGTGCTGGGCGTCAGGGGCCAACAACTAGGACCAGGACTGGATGCTCCCCAGGGCCTCTGGCCGGGGTCGAGGGCCCCCCATGGTCACTGCAGATGCACGGCTCTGGCCCTGACGTGTCTGCAGGGCTGTGGTCTAAGCCTGCCCGGGGCTGTGCAGCTCCTCCACCGCGGCCCCAGGCACCCCCGGGAGTGGGCAGGCCTCACGCCACGCTCAGCCCCGTGGCAGCACTGAGCAGCCCATGTGCCTGGGCAAGTCCATCATCACTGTGCCGCAGGTGACGGCTCGGGAGCAGATCCACAGCCCCTTTGTCGGTGTGGCCGTCGGTGAGGCCATCACGGGACACGCTCACGGCAGGGCCGCCGGGCCACCACTGTGACGCGCCCGAGAAACGCCTGTGCCCAGCGGGGCAGCCGCAGGGACGGGACCCTAAGCCCTGGCTGGGACCCCTGAGCCCGTCCCCCTCGGCTGTGTCACATCACAGGCGGCAGTGACAGCACAGACATGAGCAAGGGCTGCGTGGTCACACAGACCCCATGGGCTTCCAGAGCCCGTCCCCCGCCCCTGCCCCCACCTGCCAGCCCCGCCCCCCGCCGCCGGCCTCCGGGGACGACATACCTGAGGACCTCGCAGTAGCCCTTGGCGGCGGCCACGTGGAGCGCGGTGGCGCCCGAGCGAGCCTGCCTGGCGTCCCCGATCCTGCCACTGTTGAGCCACTGCCGGGCGTCCTGCAGCATGTGCTGCTCCTCCTCCCGCCTCACCTGCTCCAGGTCCACGCCTGCAGGCAACACGCATGCGTCACTGAGAGCCACCGCGCTGCCCTGCACGCGCCTCGTTCAGGCCACAGAGCTCGGCAATGTCACGCGACGGCAGGGGCCTCGGGAACAGACCTAAAACCGCTTTCAGCTCTAAGAACGTCAGGACCAGAGGGGACGTAAATTCTGTATCAGGGACTTTGTATAAAGCTACACACATCCATGCCCCCTAACATGTCACACGGCTCAGTTTCCCAGCAATCCTCTGAGGTAGCTGTCACTACCCCCATGTCACAGGGACCCTGCTCCAGGCACCACGCACCGCGGCGCTGTCCCCAGGACCCTGACGCCCTGGGACTGGAGTGGAGTTGAAGCACAAGGCCCTCATGCAACAGGGCACAGCGGCCGAGCATGGGGAGGCGGCAGACAGCGCTGCTGCCCGGAGCAGCCCTGCTTGAGGGCAGGGTGGGCATAGTTTCTCACAGGGCCAGGTGCTCAACGTGTCCCGCTTTGCACAGCCTGCACCGCGTGCACACGGGCAGGGTGGAGTGTGAAGGGAGCCTGCGGAGCTACACACACAGGCGCAGCCAGAACTGGCCTCCAAGGAAGGAGCGCACCAGGAAAAGCCCTAGAGCGAAGTGCAGGTGGGGGGTAAGGAGCTCAGCAGGGACTCCAGGTGACTCCTAATCACACCCACGATGTGGGGACAGTCCTGGCAAACTTCCGAAGACCTGCGCTCCCTGCTGCCAGACTAGAGCTACTCGCAACGTGTCGTTACTAAAAGGACCTGAGACCTCCAGGAGCATCTTCTGAAAACAGGAAGGAAGAGTAAGTACTTTTAGAGTTTATCCTCCGAAGTAGCTTGCTCACGCAACAGACTAGAAGGACGGCGGCCGCAGCTGGTGTGGGGACCACTCCCAGCCCTAAGCAGGACTCGGCCGCCCCCACGGTTACACTGTCCCATCCTCTCCTTGGACATTACAATGCAGCCAGCGTGGCAGCATGGACGTTACAATGCAGCCTGTGCGTCTCAGTCGTGGGCTACGACCTCAGGACGGCAGAGACCGGGGGGGGGGGGGGGCCTGTGCAGTGTGGATCAGCACAGCACTCTGCTGTCCTGTGACAGCAGGTGGCTCCCTGTAGGTGGCCCCTCAGGTCCCTGGGGTCACCTTGCTTCTTCACTTGCTCCAGGAGAAGGTCCTTCATGGCGGCATCTTCTGCAAGGTCGGAGGGCACCTCCCCTTCGCTGTTCACGACGCCCACGCTGGCTCCGTGGCTGATGAAGTACCTGCGCGAACACCACCGGGGTCAACACGGCCGTGGCCAGTCTGACACCAGTGCAGACGCACACATTACAGATGCACACATTGCAGACGCACACATTGCAGACGCACACATTGCAGACGCACACATTACAGACGCACACATTGCAGATGCACACATTGCAGATGCACACATTACAGACACTGCAGGAAATTCAAAAAGGACAGGCGGCATATGGCCACGGCATTCAAAGAGCTGGTAGGGAGAAAGAACGAACCAAGATCCGATTAAGGCCGTGCTTTGCTTGCTGAGTGCCTCAACCTGCTACAACAGAGCCTCAATAAATGACTTTACTTCATAATCAACAGCACAGATATTGATCGCATTTCACCGCGTTTTCAGTCGTCTCCTTCCCTCCCTCACCGTCTGAGAGGAAGACGAAGTGCTCCCTCCACAAACCTTGTTGAACAAAGGAAGCATCCTGCCCACTCCGCTCCGGTGTCTATTCCAGCGCTCACCGGGTCAGACGCAATGTCACCTGGACACGTGGACCACTCTGCCTGGTCTGACACGTTCTTAGGCTCATCATTAAGGAGACTCATTTCTACAAAGTCATACAGTGCAGCGGGAACCAACAAGAGATTACTGTGGAGTAACGCACTTTTAGAAAAAATAGTAAAACCACTGTAGTTCCACACTTTTCCGTGAACAAGAATAAATATCAACCTATGAAGGAATATTTACCTAACCTCTGAGAATCTTCAGTTACCCAGAGGCTCAGAAACACCCACTAGCTCAAAATATGCATGCCTATCCCCTGACATTACAGACAGAAGGCATTTTTGCTACTTGTCCAACTGAGTGCTGAACGCTTGTCTCATAACGATAAACACAATGAGAGGTAAATGCAGGAAGTCCCCTCTACGGGTCAGATGGCCGAATGCCCAATTGGTAATTGGTGGGCGAGACCATGATGCTCACCGATTCATTTCATGCAAGATGATGTTTATTTTGGCAAAGAGAGTCGGCTAAATTCTGCACGTTTCCAGAGGAGCCGTGCTCCTCCACAGAGATGAGAGGAGCCGCCGCCATGAAAAAGCGTTTGTGCTGATACTTGGCGCTCGCTCCACACAAGGCAGACGTGACCCTGTGGGGGACACCAGCACCCAGCACCGGTGACCCTATTCCAAGCCTGAGCCCCGCACCTGCTTCTGACACAGAGAGCAGAGTCCTTGAGTGCCACGAGGTGAAGTGGCTCAAAACCACACCCGAGCCACCTGAACAGGCAGCAGACGTCAGCAAAGAGGGGCTGCCGCACCTCTGCGTTCTTAGATTTAGAGACAGACGCCGCCCTGCTTTTAGGCACCAGGGGATGGCACTGGGGGCCGGGCTGGGAGTCAGAGCCTTCCCTGTGAGACCATGAGGCCGAACGAGGAGGGCAGGCCGGGGGCTGAAGACGGGCCGGGGATGGGACAGGCGGGGACAATGGAACGGAGGCGGAGGGAAGCCCAGGGCGGAAGAAGATGGCACACAGTCCATTCCCGTTGGCTGAGGGGTGGGCCCAGCGCCCTTTCTCGGACAAGCAGGCCGTCAAGAGCAGCACTGCCCCCAGCCCCTCTGGCTGACCCCCAACCCACCCCGTCAGCATCAGCACCAGGTGCTGGCTCAGACCCAGGGAGCTTGGGCAGGTCCTGCTCTGCCGGAAGCCGCCCCCAGCCTGGAGTAGCCGCCCGCGTGATGCCCCTGCTGAGCTGGAGGAGAAACCGGATGGAAAGGGCCTGAAAGCAGCGCTCTGGCTTCAAAGGCCACCGGGTGGTCTTACTGGGGCACTTCCCTCACCCACCTAAGCTGACCCCTCTAGCACACACTACGGAGATGCTTTCCTACTTCAAAACCATCTCCCTGACGCCCTCGGGCAAACACCCTGGTCAGGGTTCTGCGTCCGTCTGTCTAGGCCGGGGCAACGAGCTGTAAGAAAGGACAGCACTGGCGTCCTGACGCACCCCGCTCCCAGCCTGGGGGCCCTGACGCACCCCCCTCCCAGCCAGGGGGAAGCTCACGAGTGCCCCATCCCCAGTGTTGGGCCACTCGGGCTCTGTCAGTGTCCCCGCTGTGATTCGTACCAAGCACCCATTTAAAAAAAGTAAACAGTAAGAGAGTAAAACAAAACAGGTTTACAAAGAGCTCAGAAAACCTCCAGGGCAGCCCACTCAGGTGCCCTGCACAGCTGCTGGAAAAGTGAACCTAGACGGTGCAGCGACAGAAGCGAACATCCCAACACCCACGAATCACTAAACACAGAAGCGAACGTGATTTTGAGGGTTTGTCAATGATGTAATCACGTATCAGCTGGTCCTTGGAAATGAGTCCACTTGCCGCTCTGGTAACCTGCAGCAGCGAGGACCTCGCCGAGGGCACCCAGACCTGCTGGGACTCACTCTGCGATGTTGAGGTAGCCGCAGGAAGCCGCCGCATGAAGGGGAGTCCAGCCCTCGTTGTCCTGCTGGTTCACGTCGGCTCCATTCTCCACCAGAAACTTCACCATGTCAAAATTCTCATCGATGCACGCCTGCAAAGGAAGACCCGCTTGGTCACTTGGCAAGCTGTCCCTGGGACATGCTGGCTTCCAGCGCATGAGCTCTGTGACCTGTGGTGAACCCTGAGCCGTCCCCTCAGGGCCTCCACACCTCAGCTGTGCAGCAGGTCAGGGCCACTGTGAACTGATGTCTCAGGACTGCAGTTGGGGGAACTGCTCCATTACATTATAGCAGGGGTCTCCAAACTTTTCAGCCCGCGGGCCGAATTAACTATCAAACAGCAGTTTGGGGGCCGACTATACACTCGAGGTCCAAATAAAAAAAGAATCAAAACATAGATGTTGTTTTTAATTATTTATTTAATATTATTTTATTCAGATAAAAAGGTCTCCATGGGCCGGATGAGAGGGCCTTGCGGGGTGCATCTGGCCCGCGGGCCGTAGTTTGGAGACCCCTGCATTATAGGAAAGGGCACATCATAAACCACTAGTTTGCTTCCAAATGTTAATGGGAAATAGCCACACAGCACCTAGTGCAGTTTCCCAGTGGGATTCCAGGGTTTGGAGGATTCCAGGGTCTGGGGGAATCCCTCCAAACAAGCTTTCCGTTGGTGAGAAAGCACCAGGTGATCACTTCAAACAGAAGTGTGACTTTTTCATGTACTTTCTGCGGGCTTTGAACAATATGGCAAAGTTTGCCTGCAGCTGTGGATAGTTAGGGACCTCAGCAGCCGAGTCCCGGTGGCTCTCCATCGGGAGAATGCAGAGGAACGCTATGAGCAGAGGCCCCAGGTTAGCAGTGAGCCCACCAAGGCCGAGGCGTCCTCATGGGCTGCAGGACAGGAGGACAGAGCCCGCTGGACACGAAACACGGGCCACGTCAGCCAGGCTACCGCAAGCTTGTGCAGCCCAGGAAGGACACGGGACATGGGACAGGGGACACAGGACACGGGACACAGGCAGCCAGGCTACTGCGAGCTTCTGTGGCCCGGGAAGGCTTTGAATGCAGCCCAACACAAAGTCACGGGTGCTCTTAAAACACTGTGAGAGGGAGGCCGGGATGGCTCAGTGGGTTAAGGGCTCACTTTGCAGCCCTGGGGACCGAGGATCAAATCCCGGCCCCGGCCCGTGCGGACCCATATGCTGAACTGGGAGCTCCCCCAGCTCAGTTCTCTCTCTGTCTCTGTATCTCTCTCTCTCTCTCTGTCAAAACCAATAAAAACAAAACAAAACAAAAAAACACTGTGAGAATTTCTTGATATTTTTTCGTTTTTAGCTCATCAGCTGTCATTAGTGTCAGTGTATTTCATGTGTGACCCAAGACAATTCTTCCAGTGTGGCCCAGGGACGCCACAGTGTGGCCACCCCGGCTTAGATGCTTCCAAAACCATCTCCTCTGGCACCCCCATCAAAATGGTATCTCACAGCAGATTGAATCTAGACATAAAAAACATTTCTACAAATGTAAAAATACCACTAGTATGTGAGTTATGTTAACATGTAATAGGTTACTGCCATTTTAAGTGAATGAGTAGATACTTCTAATCTCAGTAATCCACAATGACCCACATGAACAAAAGCTCTCTGAGGTCCTGAAGACATTTCCAGAGTGTAAAGGAATCCCGAGTCCACGCAGTTTGAGAACGGCTGTCGACTGAACATGCCAAAGAGCATCTATTATGGTGATCAGGGCAGCTGCATAAACAGCAGGCGGTTACTGTGGGGGGTTTAAGTGAACTCAGGAGACCTTTGTCACTGGGCCTCGGGCAGTGTGTGTCTTACCAGGAGAACTTCAGGGACTCCCTCTGGAGGCAGCAAGGGGACGGATGGAAACAATGAGCTGATTTAGATGAGAAGCTGATCAGGTAACCCTGGTTACAAAAAGCATCTTTGCTAATTTCCCCAAAGCGTCGGGTGTTCTTTTTAGTTACTGAGGTCAGCTACACGCTTCAGTCCAGACTTGATCTGAGACAACGCGACAGATGCCTCCTGCCTGAGCTCAGAGGCCAGATGACCTCCATGCCTCCATCACGCTGGACCTTCCCCGAGCCTATGTCTGCATGACGTCCACTCCCATGAGCATCCCCACCAGGCAGACCCGTCACGGCCACGCTCCTCATCCAGTCTGAGGAGCGGCTGCCTCCGGGCAGCATGTGCTCTGAGCAGTCAGTGCAGACTTCCTGGTGACAGGGCCGGGGCGTGCTTTTCAGAACGGGACTGACGTTCAAGGAGAGAAGGCGTTTCAGGGGTCCCAGGGGTTGGGTGCTCTCTCTGCCCAGCTAACAACAAGCCCCGAGGTCCTCACGGCCACACGGGCCATCCCAGCCCACATGGAGCGAGCGGCTGACTCGGCGACTTTCTGCCTGGTTGCAAAACTTCATTGGCTCTGAAGGATCAAGCTGGAAACTCAGCTCCAGTGGCCACACTACCACCAGGTGGCTGGAAAGCAACGCTTTCAAGGTCACTCCTTGCCCTTTGAAGACGACAGCGGCCAAATTCCAGAGGAGCCTAAAATAAGCCGCATCAGCCCAGGTGTCACACAGGAGAACAGGTCTTTCTTTCCCTCTCACTTCTCTCCCTTTCTTAATCTTCTTCACCCCATCACAACTTACTTCTCTCCCTTCTCAGTTTCGTGATATTTTTGTCTATGAACATCAAATCCTTGACGCAGTCTCTGTAAGAATGCCATCGTGACCAGGACAAGCTGGCCTGATGGGCAGTGATCTGGCAGGTGGTCAGTCTCCAAAGAACAGTCCCTGAGGACGCAGGCCATCCCGCACATGCTCCAAGACGCCGTCCACAGCACCACCTCGGGGGCACACCCAAGTGAGGTCGGTACCTGAGGGTCAGATCCTCCCACCCACCACTCAGGACGTCGTGGGGACTGAAGGACATAAACAGTGCAACAGCGGCTGGAATGGCTGTTTTTAAGCCAATAGTTTCACAAATTGCAACTCCCCAGGAAAAAACACAACTGTACTCATTCCTCACCCGCCCCGCATCTTATGGGGGAGAGGCAGTTGGTTGGTTAAAGATATCTTGGGACTAGGGAGACTCTGGGGAGTATCTGTCACGTCTGACTTCAGGACGCTCCCTGAGCGCAGGAGCGGAGTGAGAACAGCGTGGCCACGGCTAGACTAGAAGAGGGCTGTCCTGGGAGGGACACGCACTCTCACGAAATATCCTGGAGTGACATCTCTGCCCTCTTCTCCATTCTGCCTCCAGAGAGGGAATCTGATTAAAGCCAGGGAGGAGTGACGGCCAGCCCCTGGGGACTTTCTCAAGTGAGTGACAACTAAATGTAGACGTCCTTCCACTCCCTCCACCTGCAGCTGTGCTGCGGCCTGACCACCCAGAAGCTGTGTCCAGGGCCATGGCCCCAACACCCAGAGTCATGCCAGCCTTCCAGGTGGGTGGCCTCCTTCCCTGAACAGGCAAAGGAGACAACACATGTGTGACGTGACCCAGGATGCCAGCAGGACTATCCTCTGCATGTGACCCAGCTCCTCCTGTGGCTCACGTCCACTCCTATTGTGTGCTCCTGAAGACACACAGAGTGCTACTGAAGTAACAACTTGTCCTAAGCTCCTTAGGTAAAGGGGACATGATTCCATTATTCCTTAATTGGGAATGAGTCCAGAGAGCTACTAGAAACATTGCCAGGTGATAAGCTGAGGCTTCCTAAAATGGGCACGTCTCCTCTTCCTGGTGACGATGCGCTGACTCCAAGGAAAAGACCAGACTTCACCAGTGAGCCGGGACAGAGCACAACCAGCTGCCTACTGTACCTGACACTGCTCTCTCCACATCAAAGGCACAAGTGGCTGGGGGTTGACGCGCCAGAGTTAAACTGGGACTGCAGAGAAGGCCTCAAAAACAAAGCTCCGTTCCCAAAATAGTCTGCTACCGTCACAGCCATGGAGTGCCGTGCACGGCTCCAGTGGCTGACCTGCTGCCACGTCTCAGAATCCTGCACAACTACCTGCCTTGTTCCCCGCACAACACCCTCCCCCAAACACCCAGCTACGCGTGTGGATGCTGCACATAGTCCTCACCTGCCTTGATTTCAACCAGTTACGCCGACACCAGTGCTGGGCAATGAGGGTGCCCGTACTAGATCCCATTCCATACCTGTCGCTATTTTGCTCTGTATCCTCCCAAAGTCTATATATTAAATTTGTGTAACCTCCTAAAATTATGTAATTTTAGCTTTATGTTGAAAACCCTAAAAGCTTGGTGGTAACAGCAAAGAGCATAATTTCTTTCCCACAAACATTTACCAGCCAAACACCAAATCCCTAAACACCTATGAATTTCCCGACAGAGGGGACCTCTGTCAATTCTCTATGTAGAACAGCTCTTGGCACCAACATTTGCTGAATGAAAGAAGTGTAACCACGTGCATAGAGGCATATTCCCTGTATATTCAGTTGATTTTCAGGTGTCTAGATTCGCTCAGACTTCTCTCCCGGCTGCCTAAACGGACCCCACCAAGACAGAACAGACCTGGCCCAGTCAAGGGCGCAGCACACTGCTGCCTCCTACACGGCTGCACATCTAAGCGCCTCCTTCCCAATGCCACAGCGTGCTGAACGGTGGTCCTCACATGCATCCATGTCCAGAGCCCAAAACCTGTGCATGAATTTGGAAATCTCAACTCTCAGCAGCTGATCAGCACTAGGAGCTTTCACATTAGTGTTTAAGAAGATCTGATCCAGTGTGCAGTCAATCTTTCAAGTACCATCTTTCCACTCCCACCAAGATACACTGTAACTACTTCCTATCCACTCCCATCATGATACAGGTGTAACTACTTCCTGGCTCTCCACGCCCATCATGATACAATGTAACCATTTCCTATCCTTCCAGTCAATCATGATACAATGTAACTACTTCCTGACTTTCCTCTCCCATCATGATACAATGTAACTATTTCCCATCTTTCCACTTGCATTAGGATATAGTGTAATTCCTTCTGGAGTAAGAATCATAGCAGCAGTCCACTCCAACATGAGAGGTGACACCAGCACTGTCAGGCTCACAACCCCCTGGCACAGACAGTTTGGCTCCCAGATGGTGAGAACTACATTATCTGATTATGTACTCAGTGGTCAGGCAGGCTCTGGACATAGATCTGTAGCCTTTCAGGAAAGAGCCAAGAGAGACAGCAGAGGTAAAGAATTTTCCATGGAGTGTCACACTAAGATTTCTGTTCTCAGAACTGGCAATACTGGCCCCAGACTAAAAACAGTTATGCCGTGGAACCAGAGAACACCTTCCTTCAGTTAAGAGCAGTATCAGATTGACTAAGGGCTGACAATATTTAGATTTCAAAAATATATTCCTTCTAGATTCTAATAAAACCTCTTCTAAATGGTCCAAGCCCTTACCCTTCAAATGCTCCTCCCTCCTTCCTCACTCCCCACACACTTGTCCATGTGAAGACCAGCCCTCCAGGTTATCTCCTTGGCAATGTCTGTACTATGTCCAGCTGTATACACCTGGTGTCTAATGCTTGTCGTCAGGCAGGTTTAAAAAGTCAGGAAGAAGGAAGCCGGGATGGCTCAGTGGGTTAAGCGCTCACTTTGCAGCGCCAGGGACCGAGGATCGAATCCTGGCCCCAGCCCGTGTGGACCCATGTGCTGAACTGGGGAGTGCCTCCAGTTCAGTTCTCTCTCTGTCTCTGTATCTCTCTGTCTCTCTCTCTGTCAAAAACAAAAACAAAAACAAAAGTCAGGAAGAAAGAAGACAGAAAACTGAAGGTACACCTTATCAAAGTCCAGAGGTCTTTGCCAAACAGAAGTTTCATAGTTACAACCTCCAAACCTCTACTTTGTTCCTTGCGGATAATTCTAATTTTGAGGAATAGTAAATGTGGCTGAGCAATGGTGATAAAAATGCCCACGAGTGCACACAGCTGACCTGCCACCTGCACAGAAGTGACGTGACCCTCCTGGAGACTCTGCACGTGCATGACGGTGTGCCTGGGACTGGCCTTCGGCTAAGTGGATAAGCACTGACAGAACGCTCACCTCGACAGACCTGCTCCAAAGAGGTTCCTTGCACAACGTGGGTTGTAACAAAGCCGCAAGAGAAGGGAGAATGTGGTGACAGCGGCAGCAAACACTAGGACTTTTCATTTCACAGCTGGAGAAATGAGGCCTAGAAAAGCTAAATGACTTACTTAGGGTCACATATTCTGTTGCTGAACCACCTACATGTTTCCTATCTGCCAATTTGGAGGCATCCAAATCAGAGTTCAGGCCAGGCTCAGGATACCACTTAGCTCATGGAACATTGTTTGGACCTGACACTACCGTCCTAAAAATAGCTGCTTTGGCATCTGTAGGCCACACCACGATCAGTCCAGAAACTCAGCAGGAGGAACGTGGCCAGGGGCTGACTTGAGCTGGTCGCTCCGGACTAGACTGAATGCAAACACGATGGTCACACAGAAGGGCTCTGGCTGTCACTCCGTGTCAGCGGGAGCCCGGGCTACACGCCTCCCTCAGCGCCTGGCCACTGGCTGAACAGCCCCGGAGATCACTGCTGCCAACTGGGTGAGGGTTCTGCTGCTGAGCTCCAGACCACGTTGTGCCCGTAGCAAGTGCTTCACGAGCCACAAGAGCTCAGCCCAAAAGCCTTGGCCCGGGCAAGGCGCTGGGGCCGTCAGCGGCCGGCGGGAGGAAGCAGCCATTCTGGGATCTGGGCCGGGTGAGGAGGAAAAGCCACGACGAAATTACAGGAAGCTTAGCTGCTCAGAGAGCAGAAACCAGTACTGCAGACTTTACCCCTCAAAGGGGACACTCAGCAGAAGGTTATTATTATTTTGCCACAGTCTCGTCAGGGTTCCTGCAGAGTGAAGCCAGGAGGCAGCCACACACTTGTTGGCGCGTCTCCTGTGCACAGGCCTCCGTGGTAGAGACACTGGGAAGCTGTTCTATCTCCCATCCCGGGGCAGAGAGCAGGCCATGCAGCAGGGCTCCTGGGTTCAAGTCCAGGACTGTTGGTTAGTTTTGTGTTTTCGGATCATGTTATCTCTCATTTCCTCATCTACAGAATTATCATCCCAATCCTAGTACCTACTGCACAGGGTTACGATGAGCCCATGTGCATGAAAACACTCAGTGTCAGGTTAGCGTTGTCAGCTGCTGCTATTACTATTATCACTGCAACCACTCCCCTTGCTCAGTGTCCAGGCGTTAGCAAGACACTCCTTTCCACACCAGGGCAAAATTATCTACTTTCACTCCCTGGAAGCTTCAACAGATGCCAGCAGACCCCAGTCCCGTGCTGCTAATCAGAGAAGGGCATACACTGAAGGTGGGATTAGGGGGAAGAGAGCACAGTGAGCCCCGAGCAGAAGAATGGCGCCCAGGGCTGGTCAGGGGTGGTCAGGCTGGGGACTCGGCGGCAGAGGCAGTCAAGTCTATTGTTAGCACAGGCACGACATCTGAGAGCACAGATGTAAGTCCCGGATCTGACAGACTCACATTACCAAAGGGCAGGTTAAGAGTTTGTCTGAGTAATATGTTCCTTGACTGTAAAGTGCTTTTCCATTTATTCATGGTACAAACATTCACCAAGGTCCACACTGTGCCAGACACAGTGCTCAGGGGAGATGCACACGATGCTAACGTTCAGTGCATGGGGAGACACAGTAACCACACCCGCACCAGGGATCCCCCCCAGACATGAGATGAGAGATGAGTACATGGCGTGAGAGTTCAGAGTAAGAAGTCACTAACTCTTCCCAGGATGGATTAATAACCCGCATTGTAGAGGAGAAGGAGGCGGGAAGAGCACAGACAGAAGCAAAGAAAACAGCACATACAAAGGTGTGGAGGAGAAAAATGAAGACAGTTCTGGGGGATGTGAGAGTTCAGCATGTGTGTAGTGAGATGGGTGGGGGATGCATTGGCCTCTTGAAGAATGAACTCCGCCCGCAGAGGGCTGGGACGGGGAGGAGACAGGCTGGCAGGCCAGCCGCATGGCTGACCTTCACATTGAAGGCTGCAGCCAGAGGGTCTGGGCCAAGGGGTGACTCTCTGGGAAGCACGTCTTACAGGGACAACTGCGGTGGGGACGCGAATGCTGAACTGTGGGAGGAGGAGCTCATGACAGACACGGCTGAGGGAGGTGCAGCTGAGGCTGGAGAGGGCGAGGCCTGAGGTAGAAGGCGGCCGGTAGACTGGAAAGCCAGTGGTGGACAGGACACCAGACGTTTCTAAGAGCTTCAGACCCCGTGTGCTCTGTGACACCACTGAGCCCAAACA
Source organism: Craseonycteris thonglongyai (assembly GCA_004027555.1). Classification (NCBI taxonomy): domain Eukaryota; kingdom Metazoa; phylum Chordata; class Mammalia; order Chiroptera; family Craseonycteridae; genus Craseonycteris; species Craseonycteris thonglongyai. The sequence continues at coordinate 24,869 of PVKE010015405.1, forward strand.
GGCCGGACACAGACGTCTCACAAGTCTGCTCCCGGTGCCCACCCATGCTGATTCCTCTCCAAGCCTAAGTGGCTGGCGTCCAGGAACTAGGCCCACGAGGGCAGCAGGCAGCGTGTGTGCCCGCTGCCCTTCCCACACCAGTCACCCTGAAGTGAGCCGGGGACATCAGTGCCCAGGGGCCCTGCCTCGCAGCTGCCCCGCCCCCACAAGCCCTGGCTGGGCAAGCTCACGAATGTGCGGCCCTGGCCCGGCCCGGACCGACGGGACAGCAGCCCAGGGGGCCAGGGAAGCGAGGGGACACTCGGAGGTCTCTGCTCTGCAGTCACATGCTAGTGGTCACAGCGGCGCTTTAAAGCTCGAGAGCACACTTCCAAATCCTTTCTCTGACACTGAAATTTTGGGGGCAGCAAGACGGCTGGTAAATCACAAGCATTTGGTTTGGCCCATGTGGCATTTTAAAAGCAACGCCATTTCACATGGAAATTTTTCCTATTGGGGACTCTCGGGCAGGTGGCAGTGGGGACAGGTCCCCACAAAGGCAGGAGGCTGCAGCAGGCAGACCTCACCATGCCCAGCAGCCCTGGTGACTCACGGTTCCTGTCCCCCAAAAACTTTATATTGAAAACGTTCAGTTGTACAGAGCTGAAAGAGCAGGGGATGTGCCCCACAGCCCCTAACACTGCACATTCTTGCTTTAGCTCACATCCGACCCTTCACTGCCATCCCTTCCAGACGTTCATAACAACCTCCCCAAACACATGGCCTGCTGCACGCCGTTCACCAGAGCTCAGCGGCTGCACACGGCGCTCGCCGCCTCTGCACGCAGCTCACAGGCAGCATGCAGCACGGTCCCACCTGCACACATTTATCACCCGGAGTGCAGCCCCGGACAAAGGCTTCCTGCACGGCTCCGACCTCGGGGATCAGCGGCCAAGAAAGTGCGGCAGTGAGCAGGCGCGGTGGTGAGCAGGCACGGCGATGAGCAGGCGTGCACGTGGCCTCTCGTGAGGTGACATCCTGTTTCTACGGGGCCTCACTGGCCAAATCTGTGTACAGTCCATTTTGCTGACAATATAAATTCACTAGTGGGGCTGAGGGAGAAGATGCCCGTGGGTAAGACTTTAGACGCCCAAACAAGTTGCTTTTCCCAAGAGCACCACGCTCAGGAACTTAAGGAGAGGGGCCTGCAGTTCAGTCCTCAGACTGCTGAGCCCGCGGGGGGTGCACCCCACAAGCTGCCACGGTGGGCCAGGCACAATGGCCCCCTGACACGAGGATCCTCGTGTCTGGTCCTGCCGGGCCGGCCAGACACCTGGTTCTAGAGAAAAGGGTTGTGGGGAGGGGCTTTAATCAAAGAATGACCACTTCCTGGAAGGCAATTCACGTGTCAAAATCCGTCACATGCTCCAACACCCGCGATGAGAGCCCAGTGAAGACTCAGATCACAGCCCAGTCGGTGACACAACACAAAGTGGGGGCTTTCCATTTTCTCGGCGAATGTCACATTTGGAGGATCCCAGCTGGTTGCTGTGAAAGTGACATCGTAACTGGTTTGTCCTTGGGTTTGCTGTGTGTGTGTGTGTGTGTGTGTGTGTGTGTGTGTGTGTATGAGTTATCAATTTCTCCAGAGGTCTCTTTCCCTCTCTTAGGCCATGAGATCACACACTATGAGAGTCTGTCAAATTTAAGGAAGAGAAAATCCCACACACAGAAAATATTTCTGTGAGGACTATGCTGAATCCCTGTGACCGCCGTTACTGTGATCACTATCATCATCATATTACCATTTCCTTCAGTGCCTCAAAATGGTTTCATGGATAGAATTTCAACATTGCTGAATTTGGATACTCGTGATTGCTAATGCGTAACAGTAACTCTAGATACACCACATCAACACTGTCTTGTTCCAATGATGTATCACTGTGATCAGCAGGAATGGGTGTTACTGTGTTACAGCCAGATTTCAATGGAATAACAAAATACATGTAAGTTACGATGCCATTGTTTCTTCCTAAACACTCAAAGTATGTTCCCATCGGCCTTCCCAGAGCCTCTGGGGAAGGGAAGATGGGCAGGTGGTGACAATGACGGTCATAGCCGCCAGCACATCCTGACGAACATCTGGAGCTAGGCAGCACCAGCCCTGGGCAAGTCTAGCATTTAAGCCCCAGGGGGAGGGGCATGCGAGTGGAGAAGTGGCGGGAGGTCTGTGACAGAAGCCCTGGGAACATGGCGTTGGGGAGGACAGCGGGGTGACTGCTGAGCCAAGTCAGACGGAGGATGAACAGGTCAGAGCCGCGAGCTGGGGGTCATCAGGTCTGAGGAGCAGTGAGGACAGCAGAGGCAGGAATGCCGTGAAGAGCGCAGGCTACTGGGCGCAACGCTGCGATAACAGTGCAGATACACACTCCTACGAGGACACACGCTGTCAGCTTCTCAGCTACCGGCCTCAGAGCAGAACCACTGGGTCATATGGCAACTCAAAGCTCCACCTTTGGGGGAACCCCCAGACTGTCTTCCAAAGCAGCGGACCCGCTCACAGTCCCACCAGCCGCGCGTGAGGCTCCAGCCTCCCCACACACCAGGATTGGCTGCTCTCGATCCAAGTGGGTGTGAAGTAATACTCCCTTGTGGTTTTCATTCACATGTCAACATGTTTCACTAGCGAAACAAAAAACAAGCAAACAGGATGCTGGGATAGATCAGAGGCTGAACACTTTTCTCATAATCACAAGGTCCGGGATTCAATTCCCAGCCCTGGCCTGCACAAACCCATATGCAGACCTGTAGCAAAACTAGTACCCAAGAGGCCTCCAGTTCAGTTCCCACCCCACGCGGCCCCACATCTGCCTGTGTGGAATGAAACCAGGTAATGATGTACAACTATGGAGATTGCTCTGGGCCCTCTCCCCTTCTCTCTTATTTGTCTCACCTTCTCCCAAAAACAATAAACCTTTTTTAAAAACAAGCAAACAAGCACCATCATCCTACAAACGACTCACTCCCATCAACAGGAGATCACTGATTTTAGTATAACTACATATGACAATGTAACAATGAATAAGTGTCACATGTATCAATGTGAAAATGAACGAGCCAGGCCTCCGCTAGTAACACAGATAAATCTTACAAATGTTACATTTCTAAACACTAAAACATGTAAAACAATAATATAAATTGTTTAGAGATACATTTATGTGAGGTAAAAACACAAAGATATTTCAACAGCATTGCTAATAGCCTATTTCTTAAGCTGGTCAGAGGCTACACAGCTATGTGTAACTTTCAAAGTCTACATCATGGATCCCTGAGACCTGAATCCTTCGAGTGTTAGAACAGAGCATGACTCACATACAAAGAATTCAAAAGGAATATGCATAATCATTTCTTTGGAGAAGAGGCTTCAAAGGGATGCACTCAAGTCCAGAGAAATAATCTGTCAGAAGAGACAGAAAAGTCTTGGAATAAATCAGTAAGCAAAGAAGAGGGATGGCCTCTACTGACCCTGTGCAGAGAGAGGCAAGGACAGGCCCAGGGAGGTTGAGAGCCTAAACCACCAGGCTCTGCTGAGCTGCACGGAGGAAGCCTCGTCCACTCTCTGAAGTGGCAGAAACAAGTGTAACCATCCGAGTTCTAAGTACATTTACAGAAACTGTTTGAAACAGTTTCCTCTTTATTCACAGGCCTCTCAAAACCATCAGATAAATCTCTCCAAGGGGCAACAGCAGCCCAGGCTGGAAACACCAGGTAAATAATGAAACTAACCTGGCGTCGGAGTCTTGCAACTGCCACAGCCTGACTAGCTAAGAGGGACTTGACAGGTAAAAACGCGAGGACTCCACGTGTGTCCAAATATTGAGTGCTTGGTAATTGAGCAGACTCTACCATAACCAAATTTATGCTTTTGGGTGCTGACTTGGAATCCTGGGCTAAATATTTTTCCAATGTTTCAAATGTAAGGTCTTTCATTTCAGCGGTAACAAAAGCCACAGTTCCGGTGATAAATCATTGCTGGACCAAACTAAACCTAATAAAATTGCCTTGCGATGGGGATACCAGATGCAAAATAGAAATTTCCTGGAGGTACTACCAGAAGTTCATTAAAAGCGGAAATCATAGGGTACACACAGGACTCCTCACCCCTGCCCAACAAGTAATCATAAAATATAACAGCCAGTCAAGATTTCCAAAATTGCATTAGAATGATTCCAACAGATTGTCACAGTATTACAGTATTTAAGTATACTAAGTACAAAATCTTTTCTAAATTGTTACATAAACCCATCCCATAACTGCAGTGTAATTCAAGATTGTATTGGAAACCTCATACAGACCCATTTTCAATACTGAGAACTAAGGCTTCAGTTTCCGAACTAAATAGACTCATGAAACAAATGTAAACTCTGCATGCCTGATAAAACTTCAAGCCCCTAAAACTTCCCTCATACTGGCTATAACCTAAAATCTAAGATTTAAGAAACAATTTTTAAAATTACATTTCAAAAGCAGAAAAGAAAAAACTAACAACCCAACACATTCAAAGTAAAAAAAAAAAAAAAAGTCAATAAATTGAGCACACTGCAATTAGCACTCCAAATGAGGTTTCAGTTCCTTGCCCTACATAAAATTCTGGGTCAAAATCTTCACTCTGGATTTATTAGTACTATGTTAAACCACTAAGACTTATTAAAGATCCCAAACTTCTGTCTTTCACCATTTTTAGGTAGAAATGTATGAATATGATCACTTTCATTCATAAGCATGGATGAATATAGTCCCAAGTACTGATGATTGTAAACCTACAATACTCCCCCTCCTACACCCAAGAGCCAGAATGCTAGATAGACTACAAAGTCACTAGGTAGCCAATTTCCTATTATAAATGAAAATAGGAACCAGCTAGTCTAGAAAACATTCCCAAAATTCTATTTGGCTTCTAAAATGTATCAATTGCTAAGCAACAAGCAAGCAGAAGCACAGAGCTGGGCACTAAGTGGACTGTCAGTAAACGTGGAAGACTCAAGGGCAGAAAGCCTCTGCGATACTAGCCTCCCTGTCCGCAAGCCTGCAAGGCAGCCTTCCAGCCACAACAGCAGTGAGTGGGAAATAGGCCAAACCGAATCGCAAAATAACCTGAACTAGCTAATCAGCCTCTCAGCGACAGGAATATAATCTTCCTGCCTCTAATGTCAGATTTAATATCCTAAGACACTCTGAACTCATAAATAACGATGCCACTTTGAAGGAAGCCAGCTTTTACAGAGTCTTCTTGTGTATTTTGAGCCCCAGTTCAGTTACAATCACATTGATGTGGATTTATATTTTGTCTTCCAAAAGTCAACAGAAAACTAACTTAAATCACCCTGAATAGGAAAAAAAACTTTGTATAATCTCCAGTGAAGTCCTCAGAAACCTCTTGGTACTGACACTGTCCTTTCAAAGGTTCCAAGTGCCCGACAGGACCTGATGCACCGTATGAACCAACTGGAAGAGCAACCCGCTAAAACCATCAGGCCTGTCTGGGTCCCCAGTGATGAAGCCAGCAGATTTTGCTGCACCCACGCTGCCTCAGGTCCTGATGCTAAGCACTTTGCAGGTGGAATTATAACAGAAAGAAGTAGTGAACTTGGAGTAAAAGCAAAGGGTTATGAACACAGGTGTCATTTTGCTGCTCAGGTTGGCGCACACACGCTGTTTTGCACGGAACATCATCTTAGCAGTTGCCTGTCTCACTCGGCATGACTGAATGTAAACTGCTTCCTCCTTCCTTCATCTGTCCCTTTCTCTACCAGAGAGAGATCATTTTAATCTCCCTGAGGACCAAGGCAGCTCTAGAGTGACAGTCTACTAGGAGGTGAATTCCAGGCATGGTGACCTTGAAGTCCAAACTGGGACTGAGACATTCGAAAACCAACCTGCGTCCTGAGTCAAGGAGAGAGCCCTCCTGGTCTCCTAGGTAGCCCCCACCCGAAGACTAGCCAGCTGGCCTAGACAGCATGCAAGGGGACAGACACAAGGGCCCCACCACACCCAGCATAGACGTGCCGTCAGTACAGCTCATTCTGAAGGAATAAGCCACATTCATTTGAACAGATCCCTAGAAAAACCTCCTTTCTGAAAGCAAGCAGCTGCCTCCTACAGCAACCCAGTAACTGGGTAGACACGGTTCTAAGAGCCTGTACCTAGACCTACAGAACCCTACTCATACTGCTGAGGGTACCAGGCTCAGTGCTAACAATCAACCCCACAAAATAGATAAAAGCAATAGAAGTTTTCAGACGTACCAGCGCACCTAGAAGTACCTGCCCACACTTCCGTGCCCTATAAACATACACACATCAATGAAGTGGGGGGTCCTCTCTGACAAACAAGGTCTGTCAAGGGTTAATAATCAGAGTAATGCCCTTTGCACTGAAGACCCCAGTGAAAGACACACACATCAAATCTTAATTTATTCACCAAGCTCAGTGAGTCTGCTCAGCTGCCGAAGGCTTTGGTCAGAGTGGGTCTAACCTTCGAGATCCTTCTTAGCCCCATCTATTTCAAGCATTAGTAACAGGCCCCCTGGAGCTTGTTGTCTTTGACTCAAGCACCTCATGGCCTAAGCAAAGGCGCCAAGAAAGAATGGTCTCTAAGCCCCAGGAGGCCCACAACCTGAAGTGCAGACCTCCTACTGTGACCTTGTGAGAGGAGGAGGTCGTCCCCCAGAACAATCTGGGGCAGCGGCCAGCCTTCTGGCTCCCTGGGCCACAGTGGAAGGAGAATTGTCTTGGGCCACACATAAAATACACTAACACTCACGACAGCTGATGAGCTAAAAAAAGTCCGCCAAAAAAATATCTCAGCCTGTTTTAAGAACGTGTGTTGGGCTGTAGGCTGGACGTGCCTGATGTAGGGGTTTCTCCCAATATGACAAGATGAGGACCCACAGCTGGTCAAGGGGCCATGACCAAAAGAAAGGTAACTCGTATCACGCTTGTGTAACAGACGGGTACTTCACTTAAATACCGGTAACTCAGAACTGGAGCACTCTCAATGGCACAGAAAGACAATCAGTCCAACAGGAGGCTGCCCCGCTCCTGGCTTATGTGCCTACGAGCTCTTCAGTCCATGGAGAAAGATTGTAACGCTGCAGGGACCGAATTAAATTTATAAGAGTTCCTGAACCACTTCAGGCCCTTGTCATGATGGAAAGAAATGGTCTCCCAAGAGAAGGTGTACTTGACCTCAAATCTTCCAGCAGCTTCATCTTTAGCTAAATCTGTCTAGTGCTGAGTATACCTATTCAATTCAACCCACTGTCAGCCCTGTAAGCAGGGAGGAGCTCCTCTGCCCTGGACCCTCGGTATCCGCGGGGGATTGGTTCCAGGTCTCCCTCGGATACCAAAATCCAAGGATGCTCAAGTCTCTTAGACCTGGGAACCCACAGGTATGGAGGGCCAATGGCATCTCCTCTGCAGGGGTTTTAAAACCACACAGCTGTTATCTAATAAGCAAGAGGTTACGGGAGTGAAGGGTGTATTAACTACTGCACTTCATGACTAGGGGTGGGAGCCAAGAGAGGACGGCAGGCACCATGGAGGTCAGTCTCAGGAGAAGGGAGCAGAAAAGTGGTGACTGGTATGGGGACGGGAGAGAACGCAGGGCAGGCGCTTCTCTCAGGGTGAAATTAAAACACCTACAGGAAGGACCCTACTCCGCCAGGGTCACCTTGAAAGAAACGAGGCTACTGAGTTTCGCTGAGAAAACTAGTGATTCAGGAAAGGAACAGGCAGAACAGAGAGCTAGACAGTTCTTCTCTGTCCGTTCCAGAACCCAGATCCCAATCTCCTTTTAACATCCCAGGTACATGGAGAAAATAATATCCTCCAGGCCTGCACTGCCCGCCCATCTGTATGGAACAAAACCATGTTGAAAACTGATGACATGGGGAAGCCGGGGTGGCTCAGTGGGTTAGGCGCTCACTTTGCAGCGCTGGGGACCGAGGATCGAGTCCCGGCCCCGGCCCGTGCGGACCCATGTGCTGAACTGGGAGCTCCCCCAGTTCAGTTCTCTCTCTGTCTCTGTATCTCCCTCTCTCTCTGTGTCAAAACAATAAAAATAAAATAATAAATAAAAATAAAAAAACTGATGACGGACAACTATGGAGACTGGTCTAGGCCCTCCCCCTTCTCTGTGTCTGTCTCTCTCTGTCGAAAACAATACAATAAAAATTTAAAAAGAAATAATATCCACCTTCCCAAAGAGTCCAGTAATTTAAAACAGTGACCGCGGGCCTGCCGGCATCTACATTTATATGCAGCTCTTCATCAGGGAGGCCGCAAAGCGCTGGGACTTACATCCCAAAAGCGCACGCCTGCCTCTCGCTCTGACCTGGGCCCCGTTACAGGCTGAGTCGCAGACGCCGCCCCTGTAAACCTGGGAACACCTGGCACATCTACCCCAACAGGTGAGGCGTAAGGAAGGGTCTCAAACAGCAAAAGGCCGCGCACAGTGCTGCCGGCCGCCCGCGCGGCACTGTTGTAAGTGGTGAAAATACGGGACACATCGCAGTGGGTGTGAAGCCAGAGCCGCGACCACGGCCAGGGGGCGTTGTAATAAAAGCCACGGGGCACAGGGCCGGGGTGCGCGGGGAGCAGGGCCGGGG
>PVKE010015406.1:0-33512 GCA_004027555.1 Craseonycteris thonglongyai
TTATGATTCCTTGGTTAGAGACATGCAAACTCAGTCTTCCCATTAATGTTAAGGCAACAAAGTCAATTCTAAATCTGTCTTTATCTGTAGCTACTTTGAATTAATAAATATTGTTAATAATTATCCATGTTCTTTTAATTCCCCTGGACGTGAGTTTTTTGGCCCTTTAAATAATTATTGTTGTTGGTTTTTACGTAGGTAGATAAGCCGTATAGCTATATTTCAGTACGAGGTGTACTCAGCGAGCTATTGATAGATTAGCAAAAAGTAAGTCATATTATTCTTTCATGATAAATTTTCCTGGCCCCCCAAAAAACGCGAAAGTGAAATATTGAAATAAAATTATCAGCCATACTATGCCTTTTTATAACAACTTTTTCATATTTATAAACAAATAGTACAATAACTTATACATTGCAGTTGATAAAAAAATTAAATTGCATTTTAAGTTAGTAAAAATCTATCTTGAAAAAGTGTCGGAAAATCGAATTTTTTAGGTATCGCATGTACGGAATGCTGCTATCAAAAGTTGAGTCTGGAAATTTATTTTCTTCATGAGCCTATATCTCGAAAACTTAATAAGTGATTTAAAAAATAAAAAATAGTTTTGAACATATACTTTACTTATCTACCCATACCTCACTGGAATGCACCTTATACTGAAACACAGTGTATAAACATAGTATGCATTTCACACCCCTTCTTCCCCCTTAGACTACGCCTATGACAACAAGTCAATCGCAACACACTTTTAAGATAAAAAGTAGATCTTATATACAGAAAAATTGACCACTCCCGTGCCACTATAAAGCCTGCCACCAGAGGCAGCTTAATTGTCACTTGCCGCTCACTGACAAAATTTTCGTATGAGTCTGCAAGCAATTCATTTATAATGGTCTCTGTATAGTCAAACGTCTCTGCTAATGTTAGCCCACATTTGCAGCCACTCTCCAGTGCTAGCATCACCGCCTCAGCTCCACCTCAGATCGTCAGGCATTAGATTCTCAAAAGAAGCGTGCAACCTAGATCCCTTGTATGCACAGTTCACAGTAGGGTTTGCTCTCCTATGGGAATCTAATGCTGCTGCTGGTCTGACAGGAGACAGAGCTCAGATGGTAATGCGAGTGATGTGGAGTGGCAGTAAATACAGATGAAACTTCGCTGGCTCGCCTGCCACTCACCTCCTGCTGTATGGCTGGGTTCCAATAAAAGGCCACAGACTGGTCATTTTTTGTGGCCCAAGTGTGGGGGACACCTGCTGTACTGGGGACTCTGGAATTCAGTGGGGGAGCTCTGACCTCCCTGGCTTCTGGACTCCACTGAAGGTGGTGGTGACGGCAGGGTGTCAAAGCCCCTTGGGGTCAAAGTCAGATCTTCCTTCTCAGAAATTAGTTTGTTTTCTTTTTGTTTTGTATTACTCAGGAGATCCCTTCAGCTTGGCATTTCGCCATCAGAACAGATGGCCTTTATTTCAGCAAATGTTTCAGGCTGACAGCTTCCAGAAGATGTGTGTCACAATAGCATCAGCCCCTATAAAAACGGGAGGCAGATGGGGCCAGGAAAGTGTGAGAGAGCGCAGGGCAGGCTGTTCTTCTTTATCCTGTGCACAGTTTGTTCTTCTTTCTGCCATACCCTCAATCTGAAATATTCATCCAACATCTGAAATACGCCACAAAAACAAGGCCCTCGTAGGAGCCTTACTCCTCGAAATTGAAACACAACATAAATTCGTTATCCTTCCTTCAAGCCACCACAACCCTAAAGACGTGAAAAATGTGATATTGCAAACAATGGAAGTGCAGGGATGCAATACTCGATGTTGTTGTAAGATTTGGTCTGTCCCTACTGAGAGCCAATACTACGCATCGAAATTTGGCGGGATGCAGAAAGATGCTGTTGCTGTTTGGCTTACAGCCAAGAGGCTGTCAGGCTTGAACTTGCTGCTCTGTGTCACCTTGTGATCAAAGAAGAGTTAGATTATAACCGGGACTGAATGCTTAGAAGCCTACAGAGGCCAGGCAGTCACCAAAGTGAATAAAACTGGTTGATTTAGGAAAAATAACACAAAGTGCTACGGAAGGACTCTGAGTCTATGACCATTGTCTTATTGGGGAGTGCGAAGGTCTGCAGAGCCAAAGCTAGAGTCACGGCTTGACCCCAACCTGTTGCTGCCGTGAAAGGAGGAGGTGTGTGTGTGGGGGGGTATTATCAGATCTTTCAAGAAAAGCCCCAAATGTGTTGTTGTTGTTGTTTGTTTTTTTGACAGACAGAGAGAGAGAGACAGAAGGGGGAAGGCCCAGAACAGTCTCCATAGTTGACAACATTAGGTTTCCATATAGTTTCACTCCACAGGTGGGCACAGGGCTGCGCAGGGCAGGAACTGGGCCAGGAGCCTCCCACATAGGCTCCGGCAAGAACTGAAATGGGGGCACACCCCAGTCCAGCATGTGGGTCTGCCTGGGCCGGGCCCAGGATTCAATCCTCAGGCTCCGGGGCTGCAAAGCAAGTGCTTAACCTGCTGAGCCATCCCAGCTTCCCCACAAATGTGTATCTTTATGTAGGCTTTCCTGGTACTTAAAATATTTTTAAAACAGCCCAAATAAACCTAGACATGGCTTAGGTTAGGCTCTGGGTCACGAGTTTGGAACCCAATAAAACAGGGCCATCGTGTATGCTCATACCTTATTCACGGGCCTCAAGTGGGGCCTAAAACTCATGTCACACAATAATTGCCGAGCTGTGTGGCCAGGCTTGAGCCTGCCTTCGTGGGGAAGAAGAAGACTTCTTTTCTGGTTGGTCTGCAAGAAGGAGGAATCCCTTTTCCTGATTTGCATAAAGTGCCTGTGTGTGTGTCAGCACTGATCCTGCAGCAAAGATAAGCTGCACAATGCATGATGGGAAAGCTACTACAGGGTTTCCTGGACATAGAACTTTCAGTGATAAAACCAACAAATTCACAAGTGTGACTGTGCCTAGCCTCTCTTGGTGTGCTAGTTTCTCTGGTCTGAGCAACTCTTTGTTTGTGTCTGTGCAAGCTTTTATGTTGGAAGTTATATAGAAGTAATGGGTTTCATAAGATTATTTCTTGTATTAATTTCCATTTTGATGTAATTTTACTTTTTTAAATTATTTTTTATTAATAGTTAAATTTATTGGGGTGACATTGGTTGGTAAAAGTTACATAGGTTTCAGATATACAATTCTACATTGCATCATCTATGTGTTACATTATGTGCTCACCACCCAGAGTCAGTTCTCTTTCTGTCACCATGTATTTGATGTCCCCTCCTTACTCGCCTCCCTCTGCTTCCTTACCCTCAGGTAACCACGAAACTATTGCTTGTGTTCATGAGTTTTTGTTTCTTTGTTACTTTCAGTTTTATATTCCACCTATAAGTGAAGTCATGTTTCTTGATTCTTTCAGTCTGACTGATTTTGCTTAATAAGATGATCTCAGGGTCTTTTCATCTTGTCACAAATGGCTGTATTTCACCTTTTCTTATTGCTGAGTAGTATTCCATTGTGTAAGTTTACCACAATTTCTTTATCCAGTCATCTATCAAAGGGCACTTTGGTTGTTTCCGTAACTTGGCCACCATGAACAGTGCTGCGATGAACATTGGGTACATATATCTTTGTGAACTAAGGGGTTCAAGTTTTTTGGGTAGATACCCAGAAGAGGGATTGTTGGGTTGTATGGTAATTAGGCTTAATTTTTTGAGGAGCCTCCATACTGCCTTCTATAGTGGTTGTACCAGTTTACATTCCCACCAGCAGTGTATGAGGGTTCCTTTTTCTCCACAGCCTCTCCAGCACTTGTTATTCCTCGTCTTGCTGAGTATAGCCATTCTAAGAGGTCTGAGGTGGTATCTCATTTTGGTTTTAACTTGTATTTCCCTAATAGCTAGTGAAGTTGAGCATTTTTTCATATATCTGTTGGTCATTCATATGTCTTCATGGGAGAAGTGTCTGTTCAGGTCTTCTGCACATTTTTCAATTGGGTTGTTTGTGTTTTGTTTTTGTTGTTGTTGAATTGTATGAGTTCTTTATATATTTTAGATAATAGCCCCCTTATCAAAAACATTGTTTGCAAATATTTTCTCCCATTTGGTTGGTTTCCCCTTTGCTCTGTTGATGGTTTCCTTTGCTGTGCAAAAGCTTTTTAATTCAATATAGTCCCATGCATTTATTTTTGCTTTTACTTTCCTTGCCTTTGAGGTCTAGTTCATAAAATCCTCTCTCAACCCAAGGTCTCTTAAGTTTAGCAGTACTGGTGTTTTCTTCTATACAGTCTATTGTTGCAGTTTTTATGTGGAGGTCTTTGATCTATTTTGAGTTAATTTTGGTTTATGGTGAGAGTTCACAATCCAGATTCATTCTTTTGCATGTAGTTTTCCAATTTTAGATATACAAAAAAATTGCAAAAACAGTAAAATAAGTTTCTTATTCTATTCATCCAGATTCTCCAAATGCTACATTTGCTATATTTTACCACATTTATTATTCTCTCTTCCTCCTCCTCCTTCTCCATGTCTTTGTTTCTCTTTCCTTACAGATGCATATATACATAGCTTGGAACTGTTGGAGATATTATGCCCTTTCACTTCTAAATATTTCAGCATGTATTTCCAAGGGCAAGGATATTCTCTTGTATAACTATAGTACAGTAATCAAAATAGGGAAATTATAATAACATTGATACTATTACCTAACATACAGACTCTTTCAGATTTTATCAGTGTTCTCAAATGTCCTTTAGAGCAAAAGAAAAAAATTTTTTCTGCTCCAGGAGCCAATCTAGGATCCAACTTGCATTTTATTACCATGTCTCTTTGCTCTTTAGTCTGGAACACTTCCATACTCTGCCTTTGTTTTGCAAAACCTTGACATTTAACAGTGTGGGCCAGTTATTTGTAGACTGTCCTTCAATTTTGGTTTGTCCAATGTTTCCTCGTGATTAAATTCAGGCCATGTATTTTTGGCAGGAATATCTCAGAAGTAGTACTGTGTTCTCAGTGAGCCTCTTCAGGAGGCTCATGATTTCTACTCTTCCCATTTCTGGTGGTGTCAACTTTGAACACTTGGTTAAGGTAGTGTCTGACATGATGGTACTATTTTTTGCCTCTATCATTTGTAAAATTTAGTAGACAAATGTTTTGATACTATGCAAATCTTTTGTTCCATATCCTACTTTCATCAATAATTTTTATTGCTGATTTTTGCTTAAAACAACTGTGACTATAGTGATAGCCAAGTGGCAATGTTCTAATTCTGTCATTCCTTCTGCATTTATTCATTGGTGATCTGTGGTTTGACACTCTCCTGTATATATTAACTTACATTAGCATGGACTCATTTCCATGCTAGATTTATTCTATTATCCATTTTATCATTATTTATTTTGCTGTTCAATTTCTCCCATGTTTGGCCAGTGAATACCCTACCAAACTGGCATCTATATCCTTTTAAAAGGTCCTCATCATACTTGAGCAATTCTGTACATTCTAGCACAGCAATATTCATGAGTTTATGGCTTAATGAATTCTTGAACAATGTCTCAAAATGTGGTTTAATGAACGCATTTCTATAGAGAGCCAAGATGCTGTGATCCAAAAATGCTTTTGATGATCTTGCTTGATTCAAGGCTAAAACTCAAAGAAAACATAGAAGTGGGTACTCTTCCACCAATGTTTTATAAATATTGCTTTTCCTAAACCGGCTTAAAAAAAAAAAAAAGATTTAGGCATCAAACAATTCAAAATTTTGTTCCTAGCAAATCAGCCACACTGCTCAACATAACTTTTTGTGATGATCGAAATATTCTATATCTGCATTATCCAATGAACTAGCCACGAGCCAACTGTAGCTATTGAGCACTTAAAATTTGACTAGTCTTACTGAGAAACTATATTCTTAAGTTAAATTAGTTTATTGTAATTTTAATTTACATAACCAGATGTCGTGAGTAGCTACCATATTGGACACACAAGTTGAGGGGGAAGGTTTCCTATGATATCAACAAAAGATAGTTTAAATATATTAGAAGAAAAATTAATAAATGCAGCCTAAATGATTCAACAATTAGAAAATTTTGTGGAGTTATTGAATTCAAGCCATGTGAATAGTTGCATTTATGTATTGTTTAAATAGTAGATTGTAAAATTACTATGCCCCACTGAAGCTACTCCTGATTTGTGACAGTATCATCACAGCATCAGCTTCTGGAATATTTATCCTTGTGCTCTTTTCTGCAGAGGTGGTGCATGCGTGCAGATCATCAAAGGTTGTTTCAAATCAGTGACACCTGGAGATAGTGATGGAAGGGAAGAAAGAAAAAAAAAAATCTTACTTTGCATTCTCTCTACAATCTAAATTTTACCTAAGTATGCTTTTTTTTTTAATGAATTGTCTATATGCTCCATGGAAAGACAAACAGTATTGGTTGTCTATCCTTGAAGATCTAGGTTACCTGGCAACAATCTGAATGGGTCCAGAGCTTCCCCTCCCCCAGCAGGAGAGGCTGTGTGTGTGCAAATGCAACATTGAACACGGTCAACAGGTGCTGGCAACAGGCACTCCAGACAACTAACTCCTGAACAGCTGCCATCTAACCTCAGACTGCCTGATGCCCAAGCAGACATTGTGTCCCAGTTGGCAAGGCCACTCTCATGCCTGCTCTCTAAAAAGGGAAAACAAGTGAGTGAGGGTGGAGACTCCAGTCCTCCTCTTGGAGCACAGATCATTACAAGTGCAACTTGCCTGAACCCAAGTGTCCCTCCACAGAGTGCTGAGGTCAGAGGTCTTGTGTCTGCTCACGAGTTCCAGCCTGCACCAAAAGAACTCGCACCACTGTTTGCTTATGCCCTTACAAAGACACATTTTAATAGAAATAATCTATATTTTTCTCCTAAACAGCTAACATCAAAGAAAATCATTGATGAAAATTTAATATATGATCATAGAGAAAAGAATGTACTTGATTGAGACCTAGTAGAGCTATGTGAAAAACAGCCTGGGTTGAGCACTTACCTCGAAATGTAAGGTCTGGAATTTGATTCCCTGCCCCAGCCCGTGCAAACCCATACGCTGAACTGTGGTGCAACTGGTAACCACCAGAGTGGCTCAGCAGCAAAGATTCTCACCTCCCACACCCCATACATCCCCACATCCACCTGTGTGGAATGAAACCACATCACTTTCTCTCAAACAATAAAATTAATCTTTTTTTAAAAAAGATTTAAAAGAGAGAGAGAGAGAACCGGGGGGTGGGGGGGTGGCGGGGCGGGGCAGAGCAGTCTCCATTGTTGTACATCATTTGTTGTGACATAGTTACAACTGTTACAAATTTATTCTTTTAAGGAACATGATTTTTAAAACTATCTTGGCCAAAAATCACTCATCAATTCCTGATTCAAAAAAGATGTTTTTCTTCCATCTTGATTTAGAACTTATCTGTACATCTGTACATATTACTATACTGATAGGTACAACTGAAGGCCTAGCTGTGCTCCTTCTAAAAGTCTGTATTATAGAGAGTAGAGTTCTCTGAAATGTTACTCAGGTACTTGCATAAACACGCGCGTGCACGCACACACACACACACACACACACACACACCAACGTTTCGTTAGGTCCCATTTAGGATAAAGGACACTTCTGACTAAACTCACCTCTACCTAACACTTACTAATATAACTACTTGTTTTAAATAATAGTAATTGAGGCTTTTGTAAAATAGGTAGATTTGAATGCCCCTTGGAGTTAAACCTATAGACAAATAGAGGAGTTAACATTTTATCTTACAGTGGGGTGAGCTTAGGAGTAAATAGTGATATTAAACACTTTCATATTGCTTACTGTGTGCCAGGCACTGTTCTAAGTGCTTTTGTTAATTTATTTAAACCTCACAACAAATCTGTTAAGTAGATTCTTTTATTATTATCACCATTTAACAAATGAGAAAACTGGGGTACATGGAGATGACTTAATGAGCCCAAGTCACACAGCTCATCAGTCATGGCGCCTGGGTTCAAACCCAAGCAGTTGGGCTCTGGAGTTGTGGTGTAAGAAATATATTTCATCTTTGCTCCTGGTTCCAGCCTCAGAGCTCCTAAAACTGTTGGAATTTCCTGAATGATAGGAATGTCTTTTATTATTCATAAGGACTTCTATCTATCACATCTGAGTTTACACTGATGAGGTGACTCAGAGTGGACTCCTGACATAGCCTTAGGATGAAGCTGGTCACCAGAAAGACCAAGTTATTAGAAGGTTGAAATTTTCAGCCCTACGCACTATGGAAAGTGGGAGGGGGTGGCTGGAGATTAAGCTCTATGAAAACTCTTGAACAGAAAAGAATGAAATCTTACTATTTGCAACAACATGAATGGACCTAGAGGTTATTATGCTAAGTGAAATAAGTCAGACTGAGAAAGACCAATATCATATGATTTCACTTATATGTGTAATCTAAAGAACAGAATAAACAATCAAAACAAAAATAGACTCATAGGTATAGAGAACAAACTGAGGGTTGTTATATGGGATGGGGGTTGGAAGGGTGGGTGAGACAGGTGAAGAGATTAGGAACGTTCATTTTCTGTAAATAGGATGCCTCCATGTACAATATGACCCATACTTTTCTAACCCAACTTTAAGGAATCAGCACATGGGTTACTCCGTAGATGAAACAACCCCCAATTTTTGGTCCAACATTTTTAAACAAAAGTATCATCTTATATGGAAAAATATGGCACATTTGATAGTCACAAAATAGTCATGGAAAATTGAAATATAGTATGGAAAAAATAGTCAATAATGTTGTAAAAACTATGTATCGTGTCAGATGGATACTAGACTTATCAGGGGGAGCACTTCATAAATCATATAAATGCCTAACTATTGTGCTGTACACCTTAAACTAATATAAGTAATAAGGAATGTCAACTATAGTTTAATATATATATATATATATATATATATATATATATATATATATATATATATATATATATATATATAGTCATTACAGGATGTAAAGAACAGCACGGGGAGTATAGTCAATGGCATTATAACAGCTAATGTAAGATGTCAGATGGGTAGTGGACTTGTTGGAGTAATCATTTTGTGAGGTGTGTACATGTCAATTCATTATGTTCTTTTGTACACTTTAAGTTAATAATAATAAAAAAAGTAGGGGACACAAAAACCTCTTGAATAACAAGATTTGATGTGCTTCCCGGTTGCTGAACATACCCAGGTGCTGGGAGGGTGCACATCACAGAGGGCATGGAAAATGCACCCCCACCCCTACCCCTTGCTCTATCATCTCTCCACCTGGCTATTTCTGAATCATATCCTTTCTAATAAACCAGTAAACCTAAGTAAATTGTCTCTGAGTTCTGTGACCTGTTCTACAAATTATTAAACCTGAAGACAGGGGTCATAGGACCCCTGATTGATAGCCAGTGGGTTAGCAGTACAAGTGGGTAGGAATTTCCACTGGCATCTGAAGTGGGAGCAGTCTTGTGGAACTAAATCCTAAGTCTGTGGAATCTGATACTAATTCCAGATAGTGTCAGAATTAAACTGAATTGTTGGACACCCCATTGGTGTCTGGAGACTGACTGAGTTGGTGCTGTCAGCATCTGCACTACTCCCTCTCTCCAGTTGTAATGATTGACCCTATGCAAATAGAGTATATCTTCCAAAGAAACAATAGAGAAGGAAGAAGAAAAGGTAGCTGAGGACAGAACTTTGAAGAATCTTTGTTCTTGGGACAAAAGAAAGAGTTAAGGTAACAGAAAAAGGATCAAAGAGATTAGAGAACTCTGTACCACAATGTCAGAGAAGCCCCACAAACAATACATGTCAGGGATCAAATGCCTCCAATTCTTCAAGAAGGAGAAGTTCTGTGGAAGCTTCTTACTGGTCTTTGAGGGTATTAGTGACTTTCAGAAGTACAGATACTGAAGAGACCAGCGTGAGGGTTTGTGTGTAACCAACACTGAGGAAATAGAGATTGCAATTATGGGAATACTTGTCTGTCAGAAAATATGCTGTTGAAGAAAATGAGAAAGGGGTATGGAAACAATAAACTATTAGCAAAGTATAAAATCTTCATTTGTGTGTTTGCTTATAAGAATAGAAAAGACATAGTGGGTTCTTAGTTAATTCATAAACTAATGAAACAATAGCTCACATTTATTTGGTACTTTCTATTTGTCAGGTACTATTCTAAGCATTTTACATGTATTTGTATTAACCCATTCATTATGTTCAACTATTTTATATGAAATACTGTTACTCGTATTATTAGCATCATCCCAGTTATACATGAGGAAACAGGCACAGAAATTTTGTCACTTGGCCAAAACTGCTCTTACGCTGCACACTACTGCTTATAATGATGGGTTTGAAGATTATATGAAAACAAAATTTTTAGAGGGTCTTATTTTAAAAAATAAACTGAGGGGCTGCCAGGATGGCTCAACAGGTTGAGCTCTCACCTTGCAGCCCTGGGGTCCGAGGATCGAGTCTCAGTTCCGGCCTGTGTGCTGAATTGAGATGTGCTTCCCATGCAGGAGGTCCCCAGCTTGTTTCTGCCCTGTGAGGCCCCCGCCCAGCTGTGTGGAATGAAACTATGTCAAAAACTGATGACATACAACTATGGAGACTGCTCTGGGCCCTCCTCCTTCTTTCTGTCTCTCTGCCTCTGTCTCTTTCTATCAAAACAATAAAATAAATCTTTAAAAATATATAATAAATAAAGTGATAGTAAATTGTATTCCTTATTAATGATTTCAGGAAATATCCAGGGAATGGGTATGGCAATGAGAGGCACTAGGGAGGAATCTTTACAGATTTATAAGATAAAAGAGCATCATAAAAACAACTCTCTTCCTCACCACTGTATCCCCAGCACCCAGCACCATGTGCGTCATGAGCATTCTATAAGTATCTGTTGAAGAAAGAAATTACTCACTCCAAGCCACAAATTATTCTGATCATATTAGTCATATTTACTAATGCTAACATGATTTTTAGTTATGATGAAAATGAAGAAGTAGTGAAAGATAAAAGTCGCAATACAAAAATATTATAGACTGAAGGGCTTATAAACCACAGAAATTTATTTCTCACAGTTCTGGAAGCTGGAATCCCAAAGATCATGGGGCTGGCAGATTTGGTGAGAACCCACTTCCTCATAGATGGTGCCTTCTCACTGTGTTTTCATGTGGTAGAAGGAGTGAGGAGTCTCTTTTATAAGGGTACTAATCATTCTCAAAGGCCCCACTTTCAAATACCATTATTTTAGGGGTTAGAATTTAAACATGAATACAGGGGAGGACGCATTCAGACCATAGCCATTTGCAAATCAGTTTCTATTCTTTTCCTCTTCTTACAAGTTCTTAGGAATATTTTGTTTGGTTGGTTGAGTAGTTGGTTGGTTTTTGTGTTTGTTTTTGACGTTCGTTTGTTGCTGTGTATATGTACCGTATTTTCCGGCGTATAAGACGACCCCCTAATTTTACAGTTAAAACATATGTAGTCTTATACAGCGAATATAGGCCTAAACCTATGTTTTAACTGTAAAATTAGGGGGTTGTCTTATACGCCCGGTCATCTTATACGCTGGAAAATACGGTAATATGTGTGTCTTTTGGGTTTGTATGCTTGTTTGTTATTTTGTTTGTTTTGTTTGTTTAAAATGGCCTATGTTGCTGAAACAGCAGAGGGAGCTAAAATTAATAATCTGAGATGGCTGCTATTATCAGCAATGTTTCCAAGGCACAACATATTTGAAAACCAGTCATGTCAGTTTTCTATTCCATTAGAAACAGGGTTTGAACAGGGAGTAAGAGAATCATACTAGTTAAAATAAGGTACTAGGGCTGAAGCATTTCTTTCATCTGTTGAGAAAGGCTAACTCGTTCAACAACACATTCCAGAGACCTGAAGGAGTAGTACTCTGACTTCTAGACCTGCAAATCTCACCCGTCTGGGAGAGAAGCTAGGCCCAGAAGACTCTGTAACATGCTATGTCACCTCCAACAGGTGCAGGCCTTGTTGGAAGTCTTCAGATTCAGAAGTAAGTTCTGGACCATAACCAATCTCTTTTTAAAGATTTATTTTTATTGTTTTTGACAGAGAGAAAGAGCGATACAGAGACAGAGAGAAGAAGGAGGGCCCCGAACAGTCTCCATAATTGCACATCATTGGTTTTCCTACATAGTTTCATTCCACAGGTGGGCGGGGCTGCACAGGGCAGGAACTGGGCCGGGGTCTTCACCCCGGTGAGAACTGAACTGGGGGCTCTCCCTAGTTCAGCATATGGGTCCACACAGGCTGGGGCCAAGATACAATCCTCCGTCCCCAGGGCTTCAAAGTGAGCGCTTAACCCACTGAGCCATCCCAGCTTCCCCCCAATCCCTTTTTAACTACAACATATAGTCAATTTATGTGTAATGTAACTACTGATATATTTGGATTTAAATGTACCTTTCTATTTGTCCTATCTGTTTCATATGCTTTTGTGATGATTAATTTTATGTGTCAACTTGACTGAGTGCACAGATATTTGGCCAAACATTATTCTGAGTGTTTCTACAATGGTATCGTGGATGAGATTAACATTTTAATAGGTAAAGTAAAGCAGATTGCTCTCCATTATGTGGTGGGCCTCATTAGTTGAAGGCCTGCATAGAACAAAAAGACGAACCCTCTCCTGAGTATGCGGCGATTATCCAGCAGATTGCCTTTGGGTTTCATGGACACTGTTGGCTCCTTGAGCCTTCAGTTCAGATTTGGGTTTGCCAGTGTGTCCATAATTTTATGAGACAATTTCTTATAATAAATCTCTTTCAATATATATCCACATCTTATTCGTTCTCTGGAAAACCCTGACTAGTAAAAAAAAAAAATTTTCTTCTTTCATTGTGTATCATTTCCATCTTTTTTTTTTTTTTTCCTCTGCTTGGTTGGAGGTTGTTTCTGTTCTTTTAGTGATTATCAGAAATATTATAAGATACATACCTAAATTATCAAAGTCTAAAGTTCATGAAACTTTTTTTAATTACACTTGACATACAATATTCTATTAGTTGCAGGTGTACAACATAGTGGTTAGATATTTCTATAACTTACAAAGTTATCACCCTGATAAATCTAGTATCCATTTGACACCATTCATATCGTGTTTCCCCGAAAGTAAGACATCCCCCCAAAATAAGACCTACTTACAGTTTTGTCTCTCACTGAATACGTATAAGGCATCCCCCAGAAAATAAGACCTAGCGCATCTTTGGGAGCAAAAATTATTATAAGACACTGTCTTATTTTCGGGGAAACAGGGTAAGACACTGTCTTATTTTGGGGGAAACAGGGTAGTTATTACAATACTATTGACTGTATTTTCTATGGCATACTTCACATCGCCATGGCTATAATTTACCAATTTGTACTTTTTAATCCCTTCACCTTTTTCATCCATCTTTCCAACACCCCTCCCATCTAGCAACTATCCAAGTAGTCTCTGTACCTATGAGTCTGTTTCTGTTTTGTTTGTTTATTTTGTACTTCAGATTTGCCATTGAAATAAAATCATATGGCATTTGTCTTTCTCTATCGGACTTACTCCACTTAGCATGATACATTTTAGATCCACTCATGTTGTTGTAGATGGCAAGATTTCATTCCTTTTTATGGCTGAGTATGTATCACATTTTCTTTACCCATTCATCCATTGATGGACACCCAGGTTGCCTCCATATCTTGGTTAATATAAATAATGTTGCAATGAACATCTGGATGCATGTGTCCCCTCAATGTAGTGTTTTGGGTTTCTTCAAATAAATACCCAGAAGTGGGATTCCTGGTCCTTCTTTGTCTCTTGCTAAAGCCTTTGTTTTAAAGTCTACTTTGTCTGGAATAAGTACTGCTACCCCAGTTTTTGGGGGTTTTTTTTATTTCATTTTCAAGAAATATCTTTTTTTACCCCTTTACTTTCAGTTTGTGTGTTTCTTTCAATTTGAAGTGAGTCTCTTGTAGGGAGCATAGGTAAGGGTCTTGCTTTCTTATTTATTCAGCCACCCAATGTCTTTTGTTTGGAGCATTTAATCGTTTTACATTTAAAGTAATTTATGATAGCTATGTAGTTATTGATGTTTTATTCACATTTTTTATCTTACTTCCTTTTTAAAGAAGCTCCCTAAACATTTTTTTGTAATACCAGTGTTTTTTAAAGATTTATTTTATTGTTTTTGACAGACAAAGAAAGACAGAGACAGAGAGAGACATAGAGAAGGGGGAAGGTCCAGAGCAATCTCCAGAGCTGTACAACTTCAGTTTTCGACATGGTTTTGTTCCACACAGGTGGGTGGGGGCCATGCAGGGCAGAACCTGGGCTAGAGGCCTCCCACATGGGAGGCATGCTCCCCTCAAGCCAGAGGCCAAACCGGGGGGCGAGAACTGAACTGGGGCCTCCCACGTGGAAAGCACACCCCAGTTCAGTATATGGGTCCACGTGAGCTGGGGCTGGGATTCAATCCTTGGTCCCCAGGGTTGCAAAGCGAGTGCTTAACCCGCTGAGCCATCCCAGCTTCCCCAGTAATACCAGTATGATGGTTCTAAATGCTTTCAGCTTTTTCTTGTCTGGGAAGATCTTTATCACGGCTTCCACTTGAAATAGTAGCTTTCAGGGTAGAGTAATTTTTATTGCAGTTCCCTGCTTCTCATCACTTAGAGAATTTTGTGTAAATCCTTTCTGGCCTGCAAAGTTTCTGTTGAGAAATCAGCTAACAGTTCTATAGAAGTTTCCTTCTGAATAACTAACCATTTTTCTCTTGCTGCTTTTAAGATTCTCTCTTTGTCTTTAACCTTTAGCATTTTAATTATAATGTGTATATTAGTGTGTATATCTTTGGATTCATCTTGTTTGGGACTCTGCACTTCCTGAGCTTGTATCTCTATTTACTTCACCTGGATAGGAAATTTTTTCATCATTATCTTCAAATAAGTTTTCAACTCTTTCCTCTCTCTTTTCCTTCTGGTATTCCTATGATGCGAATGTTGGTGTGCTTAATATTGTTCTAGAGACCTTTAAACTATCCTAATTTCTGTGGATTTTTTTTTCTTTTTTGTTGTTCTGATTAGGTGTTTTCCATTATTGTATCTCCCAAATCAGTGATTCAGTTCTCTGCTTCATCTAATGTACTGTTGATTCCCTCTAATGTATTCTTTATTTCAGTTATTGTTTTCTTTATTACTGACTGGGCCTTTTTAAAATGTTTTCTATCTCTGTTTTTATATCCTTATCTCTTTGTTAGAGTTCTTCATTGAGATCAATGAGCACCCTTATAACCAGTGTTTTGAACTCTGCATCTAGTACATTGCTTGTCTCCATTTTTAGTTCTTTTTCTGGAGTTTTGTTCTGTTCTTTCATTTGGGGTATATTTCTATGTCTCCCCATTTTGGCTGCCTCCCGTGTTTGTGTCTATGTATTAGGTAGGGCTGTCTCCTGGCCTTAGGAGAGTGGCCTTATGTAGTAGGTGTCCTGTGGGCCCAGTGATGCCATCTCCCTAGTCACCAGAGCCAGGTGCTGCAGGTATGTCTCCTGTGTGGGTTGTATGTGCCTTTCTGTTGTAGTTGAGCCTTAGTTGCTGTTGAAATGTCAATGGAGGCAATTGGCCTTTGGGCTCACTGGTTGTAAGGACTGGCTATGACTACAGTGGAGGAGCTGTTCAGCAGCTGACCCTACAGAGCAGGATCCACTTTCGCTGGGCTCTGGTGCCTATCAAGTATGACCTTTGGGGTGTGCCATCTGTGACAGTGGCCTCATGGTGCTCCAAAGTGGTCTGAAGCTGGCCACTGGATGGGCCAGGCCGGGGGCCTCCTGAGAAGGACCCTGCCCCAGGCCACATTCAGCCTCCACCTGTGTCCTACCCAGGACGCCTTGCTATGAGCCATAGAGTGATCTGCAGATGTCTTCCTTTTGCACAGGGCTTGGTGATGCCAGTGGGAAGCCAAGCTGCAAAAGGCCCGCTGCCACTAATGCCAGGTTTTGGGCATCTTAGCAAGAGGGACGGGGCACTCCAAGTCCAGATGCTGCTTCTTTCAGTTTTGTGAACCTTTAAGGGATTGTAGGAAAGTTTATAAGATGAGCTAAGGTAGGCTGTTTGTATGGAAAAGCCACAGCCACTAGGAGTGGCTTGGGTGGGCCCACAAGTTGGATAGGGCAGGGTCTCAAAAAATCACTATGACGGGGTAAACAAGTGGTGTTTGACAGATTAATGGTGACTCATATATGGTGGCCTCCTACATCTGCACACCAGGAGGGGGGAGGGCTCAACAAAGAAACGATGGCTCCTGCCAGCACTTCTGTCTGGGAGGAAGCTACCCCTCCATCCCTTGCCCTGAGGCCAGACAATTCCTCCTTGTATGTCCCTGTCACCTTTCAAGCTGCTGGCCCAGCTCTGGAGCTCAGAACAGGTGAGTCTGTCAGCAAGTAAGTCCATGCACATGCCCTTTAAGATAAGGTGACCAGATGTCTCGCTTTTGGCAGGACAGTCCCGATTTTTAACAATTTGTCCTGTGTCCCACGGCGTTTTAAAAAAGTCCCGATTTTTGGAAAGAATGCACGACAAGCTAGGGAACGGCGGGAGATAGACCAAATTTTTAATCAAGACCCCCCCCCCCCCGCCCCCCGGTCAATGGTGTCCCGCTTTACCAATGCTAAAATCTGGTCACCTTAAGAGGACACCTGGGACTCTGGTCACTCTTCATTTCCCTCAGCTACGATCTTGTGGATTTTCATAGCCCTAAGCTGTGGGGACTTCTTTTCTCAGCACTGGAATTCTGGAATGGGTTGCCTGATGTGGAGCTGGGACCCCTCACTCCTCAGAAGTGGGGCTATACAGCCAAGATATTCCTCCTGGGTTTTTAAAAAAATTTATTTGATTGATTTTTGACAGAGAGAAACAGAGACAGAGAGAGACAGAGAGAAGGGGGGTGCCCAGAGCAGTCTCCATAGTTGACAGCATTAGTTTTCCATATAGTTTCACTCCACAGGTGGGCGTAGGGCTGCGCAGGGCAGGAACTGGGCCGGGAGCCTCCCACATAGGTCCCGGCAAGAACTGAACTGGGGGCACAGCCCAGTTCAGCATGTGGGTCCGCATGGACCGGGGCTGGGACTCGATCCTTGGTCCCCGGGGCTTCAAAGCAAGTGCTCAACCCGCTGAGCCATCCCGGCTTCCCCATCATCCTGGTTTTTAACTACTACATGTGGGTATGGGGACCAGCCATTCTGCATCTTCTCCCCTCCTACCAGTCTTGACATGACTTCTTCCATATATCCTTAGTTATAGGATTTCTGTTCAGCTAGATTTAAGGCAGTTCTCAATAATGATTGTTCTGTAGTTTAGTTGTAATTTTTATGTGGTTGTGAGACAATGCAAGGACAGCATTTACCTATTCTGCCATCTTGACCAGAAATCCATGAAACTCTTACTTTTTCCCAGGCCATACATTTAAAATATATATATATATATATATATATATATACACACATATATATATGTGTGTATATATATATATATTTATTTATTTACTTATTTTTGACAGAGAGAGAGAGAGACAGAGACAGAGATAGAGACAGAGAGAGAACTGAACTGGGGGAGCTCCCAGTTCAGCATATGGGTCCGCACGGGCCGGGGCCGGGATTTGATCCCCGGTCCCCGGGGCTGCAAAGTGAGCGCTTAACCCACTGAGCCATCCTGGCTTCCCCCAGGCCATACATTTTAATGCTTTAAAATTTAAGGCTTCATTTGTCTCCAGTCTACTTATATTATTGTTACTGCATATTTTATTTATCTGTTGTTGTTTTATTAACATATCAAGTAGTTAGTGTTCATTTGGATTTTCCCACTGTGAAAGGTGTGATGTCAATGCTTCCCAGCACAGGGAAAATTGCTTGCCCCACCCTCTTGAAATTGGATGTGATTTTGTGACCTGCTTTGGTCAGTGAAATGTGAGTTAATAAACTTTGTCACTTCTGAATAAAAGTTGTTAAAGGCTATTCTTTATTTTGCCATTTCCTTTTCTTTCTGCCATGGCAACCAACACCATTACAAAAGGTGGAACCAACATTCCTGATGTTGGCTATTCCATCAGCCTTCATCCCTGAGAGGAGGCAATGTGACCAGAGCCTCCAACCAACTCACAATGGACATGTGGCATGAATGGGAAATGAACCTATGTTGTTTGAGCTACTATTAGAGGTTCTTTACACTATACTATTGTGTTATATCATAGCCTATCGTGACTGATAAACCTGCAGTTCTACCATTTTCTTTGCTCTTCATTTTTTCTTATATCACAACCCTTTCATCTGCCTTTACTTTTCTTTTGCTTGAAGTGCATTTTTTCAAATCCCCTGCAGTGTGAATCTATTAGTGAGTGCTCTCATTTTTTTTTTAAAGATTTATTTTATTGATTTTTGACAGAGAGAAACAGAGACAGAGAAAGACAGAGAGAAGGGGGAGGGCCCAGAGCAGTCTCCATAGTTGACATTAGTTTTCCATATAGTTTCACTCCACAGGTGGGCGCAGGGCTGTGCAGGGCAGGAACCGGGCCAGGAGCCTCCCACATAGGTCCCAGCAAGAACTGAACAGGCACACCCAAGCTCAGCATGTGGGTCCACGTGGGCCGGGGCCGGGATTCGATCCTCGGTCCTCGGGGCTTCAAAGCGAGCGCTTTACCCGCTGAGCCATCCCAGCTTTCCCGAGTGCTCTCATTTTTGTCTGAAAGTTAATTTATTTGCTCTCAATCTTTAAAAATATTTTTACTAGATATAAAAATTCTATATTGGTAGCTATTTTTAAAAAGGATTAATTTTATTGTTTTTGACAGAGAGAGAGAGACAGAGACAGAGAGAGACAGAGAGAACAGGGAGGGCCCAGAGCAGTCTCCATAGTTGTACGTCATCAGTTTTTTGACATAGTTTCATTCCACACAGGTGGGCAGGAGCCATGTAGGACAAAAACCAGCCGGGGCTTCCTGCATGGGAGACACACCCCCATGAGCTGAGGGCCAAACTGGGGACCTCCCACCTGGGAAGCTCACCTCAGCAAGAACCAAACTGGGGGTCACACCCTAGTTCAGCATATGGGTCTGCATGAGCCAGGGCTGGGATTTGATCTTTGGACCCCAGGGCTATAAAGCATTGGTTGCTTTTTTTTCCCCAGAAAAATGAAGATAAAGCACCATCTTTTTGTCTCTGTTGTTGCTGTGGAGAAGTCAGCTGTAATTAAACCTCTCCTTTTAAGGTAAACCTTTTTTTCCCCCTGAATTTTTTCCAATGTCTTTGGCTGTCTTCATATTCACATCTTACTTGAGATATATTGGGCTCCATAGAACCATAGCTTGGGGTCCTTAAATCAGATTTCAGCATTCTGAATCTTAGCCTGCAAACCCAGTAACCTGTCTTCACAGCTCATGATCGTTGGCCTCTCTGCCATGTCACACAGTAAAATGACCTCCCCAGCTTTCTTACTGATAGGCCTGACATATAAAGATGAGTATATAATTATGTTCCATGTCATTTACTTTAAGAAAGCAGTTACCTATATGGTAAGTTTGAGAGAGATTTCCTTCAACATTGATAAAATTAACATTTCAGAACTTGAAATAGGCTTCAGATATTTAAAAAATTATGTGTACCGTCTCATTCCCTGATTATGATGCTGAACGCATGAGCTGTTACTATCTGCTTATTAGTCTTCTAGTCTATTTATAAGTTCATACCCCACTTCATTCCAGAAGGAACATAGCCAGTCACACAGTAAGCCTCGGGTGGAGTAGGGGGGAAAAGCCCCAGTCTTTTGATTTTCCACTTACTGATCCAGACACTCGCCTAATTAAAGACAGTGCAAAGCCTTTTTTTCTCCTGCTATATCTGAGAGAAGTCTCAGTATTATTCATCAGTGCCGTACCTACTAATACAGAAGGGGTCACTGCATTGCTCTTATTAATATGCTGAAAATATTTGCTTCTGACATCTGTCATTTTGCATAATTATGAATACAAATCATAGATGCCATCTGGGATCTCAGAGCAAAGGGGAATGTGACTGTGTGACTGCATGAATTTCCCTTCCAATTTAATTTCACAGTTTGTAAAAGTCTTGTTTTTCTTCATGATCATCACAGGAAAAAAATAATTAACAATTATCCTCTGAGTGATAAAATTACTACAAATTAAGGAACAGTTATGAATATAATTTATAAATAATTATGTGATGGGAGCATGAAAACTGCAGAACTAATGAAACAAAATTAATTAAAGCTACTGAGAGATTGTTCTGTTTTTTATTTATTTGGTTTGGTGCCTTCAGGACAGACTATTTCAGGATGCTTTACAACCCTGATAACGAGGATCCAAAAAGAAATCTGAAGAACGTCCTCACAAATGTGTGTGGCAAACGTGTTGCGTTGCCCCACCAGTGGCGTGTGGCTACAGGTCTCATCAGAACCTTCAAAACCCCAGAGCCGTCCTAACGCAAAACGTTAAAACGATTGACACGAACCCGAAGTAGTGGCAAATATGATGGTGTCTAAAACAGTGCTTCTTTTTATGGGAGTGACATCAGAAAAACAATAGAGCAAGACCTCTAAAAATGATTTCTTCTATAGAAACAATGAGAAAATTGGTTTAAAAACAGTCAGAACATGATCTTTTCAGCAACTGGTGCTGGAACACCTGGACTTCCACATGAAAAAACCTGAATCTAGACACAGACCTTATACTCTTCACAAAATTTTTTAAAAGATTTATTTTATTGTTTGAGAGAAGGTGTGTGTGTATGTGTGTGTGTGTGTGTGTGTGTGTGTGTGAGAGAGAGAGAGAGAGAGAGAGAGAGCATCCCAGCACCCTCCATTTTACTCTTTTTAGTAGTTTCTATTTCTCTGCTAAAATTTCCCATTTGTTAATGCATGCTGTTCACATTTTCCATTAGTTCCATGAACATATTAATCATATGTATTTTAAAGAATTTGATTGATAGTTCCAACATCTGGATCATATCTGGATCCTAGTTTTTGATAACTATTTCATAATAAATTGTGTTTTTCCACTTTTTTGTGTGCCACAGAGTTTTATTTTAACCAGCTTTCTAAAAACAGACAAGTATTTTAAAGAAAAGTGTTAAGTTCACAGCAAAATTGAGCAGAAAGTAAAGAGATTTCCCATATATGCCCTGTCCCTACACATGCACAGCCTTCACCACTATCAATATCCTACACCAGAGTGGACATTTGTTACAACTGATGGACCTACTTTGATGCATCACTGTCACCCAATGCCCATAGTTTACATTAGGGTTCACCCTGCTGGTGTTTATTGTATGGGTTTTGTCAAGTGCCATACAGAATGGTTTCGCTAAACTAAGAATCACCTGTGCTTGTCCTACTCATCCCTCTCTCCCTACAAACCCTGGAAACCACTGTTCTTTTACTGTTTTATGTGAACCTTTCATGGTTTTGCCTGTTTCCAACTGTCCTATATTTGGAATCATTGAGTGGGTAGCTTTTTCAGATTGGCTTATTTCATTTAGTAATATGCATTTAAGGTTCCTCCATGTCTTTTCATGACTTGATAGCTCTTTTATTATTATTTTTTTAAGATTTATTTGTGATTGTTTTTGACAGAGAGAGAGACAGAGAGACAGAGAGCAGGGGGAGGGCCCAGAGCAGCCTCCACAGATGCATGTCATCAGTTTTCTACATAGTTTTCATTCCACAGATGGGAGTAGCACCTTGAAGGGCAGGAACTGGCTACAGGGCAAGAACTGGCCACAGGGCAGGAACCAGGTGGAGGAGAGAAGCAGGGGGTGGGGGTGGGGGGTGCTCCTGCTTGGGTAGCTCGCCCTGGTGAGAACCGAACTAGGGGCACACTCCAGTTCAGCATATGAGTCTGCAATGGCTGGAGCCGAGACTTGATCCTCGGACCCTGGGCTGCAACATGAGTGTTCAACCCACTGTGCCATCCTGGCATCCCTAGCTCATTTCTTTATAGTGCTGAATAGTAGTCATTGTCTGGATGAACCACAGTTTATTTATCTACTCACCAACTGAAGGGCATCTTGGTTGTGTCTCACTTTAGGCAATTATGAATAAAGCTGCCATAAATATCCATGGACAGATTTTTGTGTAGAAATAAGTTTTCAAGCTCTTTGAGTAAATACCAAGAACCATAATTGCTGATTTGCATAATAAGACTATGTTTAACTTTGTAAGAAACCGTCCAACTGCCTTCCAAAGTAGCTGTAGCATTTTTCATTCCCACCAGCAGTGCGTGAGAGTTCCTGTTGCTTCACACCCTCACCAGCTTTTGGTGTTGTCAGTGTTTTGGACTTTTCCAGGTGTGTAGTGGTACCTCATTGCTGTTTTAATTAGCAATTCCCTAATGGCATATGATGTTGAGTGCCTTTTCACAGGCTTCTTTTCTTTTTTTTTTAAGATTTACTTTATTGTTTTTGACAGAGACAGAGAGAGACAGAGAGAAGGGGAAGGGCCCAGAGCAGTCTCCATAGTTGTACATAATTAGTTTTCGACATGGTTGTGTTCCACACAGGTGGCCCGGGGGCTGCGCAGGCGGGGGAACTGGGCTGGGGGTGTGTCTCCAGAGCCCATTCTTACAGTGTCTGCACAAATATTAACTCCCTGGCCGAGTACCAGGACAGGAACTACAGAGCTCAGCCAGTAAAATTGTCAGTAAATTATTACAAAAGAAAAGCATTGTAATAAAGCATATTGAGAAGTTATTAGAATTCTCAGAGTTTAATATCTCCAGTTTTTAAAACTCCTAGAATATTGCAAAGTAAAATAAATATTCACAGGCTTGGAAATTAAATGTAAAGGTCATTGCATTCAATAGAAAAGAACACTACTTTCATGAGAAGCTTCAAATAAACCAATTATTAATAAGGAAGTACAATTTTTAATTAATTTTCTTTGTAAGTGAAGATACAACTACAGAATGCATAAACAAATGTTTTAAATTATATAAAAAACATGACACCAATTTCAAAAACTTCTAAACAAGTTAGAGAAAATGCCAGATAAAACCTTAAAATGTCAGTGTGTAAATTTAATTCAGATTAATACAAAATTGTTTTATATGAAGAATTAAACCGTTTTTAGAAAATTTATTCTGAAAATAGTCAACTCTCGATCTGGTAGACTTTATATTTCAAAATAATTTATCAGAAATTTATCTCAATCCTGTCACAGACCATAAATACTCTTAATAGCTCTGGAAGTAGTTTCAAACCTCTCATAATAAAAAATTATCAAATATTATTGTGATCTTGCATTTGTCAAGAGTAACTGATGTTGCTTTCAACTATATTGATTAAAAATGAAATAGTTAAAACTATAATTTTTGGTGATCTAAAACAAGCTTGTTCAACCTGTAGCCCGCAGACCACATGCGGCCCAGGACAGCGTTGAATGCAACCCAACACAAATGTGTGAACTTTCTTTTTTTTAAGATTTATTTTTACTGTTTTTGACAGAGAGAGAGAAAGAGAGATACAGAGACAGAGAGAAGGGAGAGGGCACAGAACAGTCTCTATAGTTGCACATCATTGTTTTTTCCACATAGTTTCATTCCACAGGTGGGCGTGGGGCTGCACAGGGCAGGAACTGGGCCGGGGTCTCACCCCGGTGAGAACTGAACTGGGGGCACTCCCCAGTTCAGCATATGGGTCTTCACGGCCTGGGGCCAGGATTCAATCCTTGGTCCCTGGGGCTGCAAAGTGAGCGCTTAACCCACTGAGCCATCCCAGCTTCCCCAGTGTAAATTTTCTTAAAACATTAGGAGATTTTTTTTTTTTTAGCTCATCAGCTATCATTAGTGTTAGTGTATTTTATGTGTGGCCTATGACAATTCTTCTTCTTCCAGTGTGGCCCAGGGAAGTCAAAGGTTGGCCACCCATGATCTAATAAATAATTTTATAGAAAAGCAAGCCAGAAAAATCTTATGTTAAATCAAGATATCATATTTTACTGGTATCATTATTTATCATATTATATAAAATTATGATTAAAAATTGGAATATTATTTGAGCTATTAAGCCATGAAAAGATATGGAGGAACCTTAAGTACATATTTACTAAGTGAAAGAAGCCAACCTGAACAGGCTACATAGATACTGTGAACATGAAACTGCTCTAAAAAATAGTCTATTTAAAAGAGGGAGAAATGGGAAGAAGATCCGAACACTTCATCAAAGAAGATATGTGAATAGAAAATAGGCCTGTGGGGAAGCCGGGATGGCTCAGCGGGTTAAGAGCTCACATTGCAGCCCCAGGGACTGAGGATCGAATCCGGGCCCTGGGCCTGAGTCAAGCTGCCTCACACCTCAGGCCCTGGCACTGCCCCCATTTGGGACAGGCTTTTCTCCTGTGGCTGCAGCTGCTACCAGTGCCACTGCCACCACTGCTTCTGCTGCTGCTGCAACTGTCATCACCTTGAATTAGGGCCCAAGTTCTGGCCTGGCCACTGTGGGACTCCATGGTGCTGAGACTGTCCCCTAGACACGCATGTGTGTGCCTGGGCATCAGGCCAATGGCTCAGTGCCCAGGCCCTGGCATCTCTCTGCTGCTCACATGCATACTCCATTGTCCCCATAAGACTTTACTTATGAAACCCAAAGTCAAAGATAAAATTACTAAGAATTTCAAGATGGCAACACCAGAACATTGAACCACATGCTAAATCACAAAAGACCACATATCGTATGATTCCACGGATACAAAACCAAGTCATAAACTCACGAAGCCAGCCCTGGCTGTCACTTGCCCATTCTTCTCCTACCCATGGCCCTTCTATCCTCCTTGCAGTGTGTGGAAGGCAGGGGCACAGACCACAATCATCCCCACCTTCCAGACAAAGATCAGAGATCCCATGTTAACAACACAGGGACGGCCACCTAAAGCACGTAAGAAACGACGCGTTTGGATGATGTGCTGTTCTATGTTTAAGCTATAACATTTTAAATGGAAAAGCTTGCCTAACCAGAAAAGAATTGCTCTTCACGTTCCCCTGCATATTCTGGATTAGACTTGCATTTCGGGTCCTCGTCAGTGAAGCACAGCAACAGTCTTTGAGACAGAGTCATCGGAAGCCAGTTTCCTGGACCCATGGGTGATGCAGCCTCGTGAGTAATGAGGTAAGCATTCGATAATTGGTGTGAGAACTGCAGAGACAAGATCTATGTCATTTCAATACATAGGGATTCTGAGTATCCTCGGCATTATGAGTATTAAATAGTGCTCTTACCTTTTTCTCATGGTGGGAGATGTGAAAACAGTCACAGGGTCATTTGACAATAAAGAACACAAAGAGTGATTCCTGGACATGAACAAAAAGAGCTGGTACCTGAACACAAAGAATAATTTTTATGTGCACTGATTGGACAATAAACAAATACTTTAATATCTCTTCTCTAACTACTATTGTAAATCTTCATGAACAAATCACTGTACCTCATATAGGTCCATGAAGTTTGTAATGCATTCTAAAATTCAAATCGTCTATATAGACAAAGGACTTGTGCATTACTATTCTCAAGATGCTTACCTCTCATTAGACTATAAGCATCTTGAGAATAGTAATTGTGTCTGCATCCTTTACTATGTATTCTTAGTACCATAATGGATTGACCTGATTGCTCTATATCAACTTCCAGTGAACTCCATGGGTCTCTCTAAAGAAGTTGTTTTGTTAAAAACTGTTACAATAATTGGAAAGATTACTTTGTAAAACAGAAGCTGCTCTATTAGCATTTGGCATAAACAAAACTGGAGTCATGTAACTCCTCAGATTCAGTTCATGGTTGTAGGACACCTGCCAGGTTTCAGGCACTTTTACTTACATACATTATTTCAGTTCACCATTCTGACAAACATCACACCGCCATCTGCATTTACAGTGGAGTAAACAGACATGACAGCTTGGTGTCACCATGTCATTAGCAAAGCAGGCATGACAACATAGCGCTTCAGTTCCTAGTGCATCTGTCGCCTGTGTCTGAGAGCCGCTGGGTAGCCCCCTACCTGTGCCTCTATATCCTAGGCAACAGTGTTTTATTCGTAAGTCCTTCAGATTAGTCTAGGCAGCCTCTAACTGCTTGCAGGGAGCCATTTCTTTTATACAGCCCTTGAGGCCAGTCACCTGAGGATTACAAGTATAATGGTAGCTATTTAGCCGCTCCTTCTGTCCCTACAGCCACTGTTGTAAGTACTGATCTTCACACAGTGAAATAGCATCGTTTATGAAAATGACTCTTGGCAGGTAAACTGCATGTCTTTGAAAAAATTGGTTGATGTTATGTTTGCAAATGAGCCCCAAAGTGTCCTTTATAGATAGTGAGTGAGTCATGGCTTCTGGAAGGGCCCATTCACACCCTGCATCTCTCTTCAGCCTGAGACTCCATGCAAAGCTCTCCTTACTACAGTCAGCACCTGGCAGCTATTTGAAGGGCTTGAATCTAGGGAATGGATTTAGTTGGGATAGTCTGGACATGGTGGGCTATTTAGGACATCCTGCTTGCACCACCAGGTACAAATTGCATAGACTTAGTGCAGCATCATTGACAGGTTTGTCACACCTGTGTCAGTGCTCTTAAGAACAGATCCATCCTGCTGTGTAAAGTGGGACCAGGGATTGTTGCAAGCAAGGTGCTCAAATGTCAGAGGAAAGGTTTTACTTACCCAGAAATGCTTGACTAAATCACGACATGCTCTATAATTCATTTTCTATGTTATAATTCATAGCCAGCCTTCTAGGTAAATTACACTTCAACTAGGATTTAGAATTTCTTACAGAACATGTGTAACAGACAACCAAGATAAATGCTATGATTATAAATGGGCTATTTTTTTTCTTATATAAACTTTCTGTGTTGGGTGGCCCCTGCTGATGAATAAATAAATAAAATGTATAAATCCACACAATAGAATGTTACTCATTTGGCAATAAAAATAAATATAATATTGATACATGCTACAACAAAGGTGAACCTTGAAAACATTATGCTCAGTGAAAGAAGTCAGTCACAAAAGACCACGTATTGTATGATTCCATTTCTATGATGTGCCCAGAATAGGCAAATCTACACACAGAAAGTAGATTCACGGTTGCGTGGGGCTTGAGGAGAGGTGGAGAGACTGAGGATTGTCATCTAAGGGGTACAAGGTTTCTTTTAGAAGGGACAAAAACGTTCTAAAATCAGAGTATGATGGTGATTGCACAATCTGGAGAATGTACAAAAAACATTGAATTGTAGACTTTAAATGGATAGATCGTATGATATGTGAATCATTTGAGGGGGGGGGAACCCCCCAAAACTGGAATTTATTTATATAAAATTGTGTATATATTCTTACATGTTTAAACTTTTATCACCTTCAAAATACTCTTCGCTTGATGCAATGCACCGCTTTTTCTGCTGCTCAAAATAGTTTTTGAACTCATCAAATTGATGCCTTTTAGTGCTTCTGCCTTTTTTTGTTTCACCGCGCCCACATCAGTATAACATTCCCCTTTAAGGACTTCCTTTTTCATACGGGGAAACAGAAAAACGTCACATGGGGTGAGACTGGCTGAATAGAAAGGGTGGGCGTGGGAATCATGAATTTTGGTCAAAAACTACTAATTACTCAGTGTGGCGTAGGCAAGAGCATGGTCCTGCCTCCTGTTGTTTGTGAAAGCGCTCATCATGAAACGGGCAAATGCATTGAAACGGTCTCCTTGCTCCCGTGGCAGCAGGAGGAATAAGGTGAATGACAGCAATTCGGAAACTTGCAGAGCTATTTGTACGGCCAGCCCATGTCCCCATGTTTCTTCTGTGTCCCCTGCATTAATTCCTTGGACATTCGGATACTTGTTTGCAACCTGGAAGTATGTTAGTTAAAATTTTGCCTTCGGCATCTGGCCCAATGGACACTAGGGTGCCTTCTCTTCCAAGCCCTGCACTACCTTCCCACTGTGTGTCTGCCAAAGTCCTCCTGTCCGGACAATTCCACACGTGCAAGGGATGTTTTCCTTTCAGATTTAACCCACACAGTGCTATTCCAGGAAGACTTCCTCTTGCCCCCATCACTTTTTGTTTAGGAAACTTACTCTTTACCAACTAGGAGCCATAATATTAATAATAAACTAGTATTTACTGAACACTTAAAAAAAATCATTGAAGCTGAACACAGCCTCTCACAACAACGCCAGCAGGCACAGTGATGCAGATGGGTTCCTAGAGCACTCACCTAGCCAGGGAAGCAGGTACTACACGGGGCCCGCCCTCCAGAGAGAATTCTGGGTATTTTTTGGGGGGGAGGGGCTTGTATCTCAATAAAGCTATACAATTTTTAATTTGTGTTTTAAAGTGTTCATGTATTATTACAGATTATAACTTTAAAATTTTGAAGAGTCTTACTTCAGAACGGAGTCACTTAGCTCAATAACCGTAGGTGTAGACCATGTTCATGGTACTGAACGTGATAATTATAAGATGTAAAGTTATAAATAGCCTGGTTCTCATGCTCCTCTGGTTCTGTAACTTTACTGATGTTCTTCCCTGACATCTTGTCAAATTCTGAAGTGAGGATCTCATGAAAGCTGTTACAACACTGGAGGAAGGTGAGGCGTGTGTGGTGTGGCATGTGTCAGGAAAATGAAGCTTATAAATAACGCTGAAAGCTGGTGAATCCACAAGATTTATGGCTCCCGTGAAAATATGCTAACTCAACTGTAAATTGATCCAACACCAAATTGAGCTCAGTCTTCTCACGTAACACTGTTTAAACTGTCAGGCACAGTGTTTTGGGAGAATTGATCGCAGCCTGTTAAATTTAAATGAAGCCTCCCATGACTTAATAGAGCTCTTTCAGAGGCAGTATGAGATGTTCTCTGACCAGCTTGCAGAAGAGATGGAAGCGGTGCCCCAACACATGCCTTCAGCCAAAACAGTGGAAGAGACTTGAAGAAATTCATTCATGGGGTCCATAAAAACACAGTGGGAATTTTTGGCCTTAAATTTAACTTCATTTAACCCTTTAGGACAGTGCAAAGGTGCCATATGCCTTTACTTATGAAATTCCAACCTGGGGTATTAAATTCTTTCAAGCACGATCTTAAAAGGTCACAAACTAAGAATATTACCAGTGAAAGTCTTTCTCTGTCACTTGTGTTTCTCTAGTGAGAACTGCAGCAGTTGAAATTGCTTTGTGAAATAGCTGGAGTTCCAATTATCGTTCACGAGTCTCCTTTTTCTGGGTAACTTGCTTCCTAAGCCTAGGTCAGGAGGGCATGAGCTCTGTATGTGATACGCCTTTCCAGATTGGTTATGCGTCAGAATCCTCTGGTCTTTTGCTTATTTCTGGCTCACTTTTGAGGGGACTTCTGTTCTGTCTCTAGGGTGCCTTTGCATCTAGTCCTACTGCCCGGCCTTCCTCATGACAGTCAAGAGTCGTGCGAGTACCCGGTCTGCCTAAATCAGAAGAGGCCTCCATGGACCCTTCTACCTATATATTTTTCCCTCTGGATCATTTGGAATTTTGAATAATAACCTCGGTCTATTTTTGTTCATGCAATCCTTCTACATTTGGAATTCATAGCATAGGTCTTAGTATTTGATGTTCTGCATTTCAAATTCTCACTTTCTACAGTTTAAAATGTGTATGGTCTCACACTATCAATCACTAGACTGAGTAACTCATGCTTTCTTTATCAACTGTCTCTGACTAAAAATTTAAGAGAGCTATTTTTCACAGATTCATGTTTCTTCCACCCTGATGTGCTTATATTTTAAGGGTGTTGTCAAGTCTAGTTAACACTGGGATCTCCAAGATTCTAACAGATGTACATTTTCCCCTAAGTCCCTGTCTCCTTGTGTCCACAGCTCTCATTCTCTTCTGCCCGCTTTTAAAAACTGGTCTTAAAATAAAAACTATGTCTCACTCTTCTTTATGTGCCCGGGGAGATTTTAAGTTCCCTATTCTCAGTTCAGAAAATGGGTTAATCTAACATTATTTATTCCTTTATTTATTAAACAAATTTCTAATCTAATTTGTTTTATTAAGAAAGTGTATTTATACCAGTTACACTAATAGGTTTATCTTTCACTGTTAGTTAATAAGTAATCAGTCCTATTAATTTAAACTAAAATGTAGAAAATGGAGAGAAGTAAGAAGTAGAATAAGGAGATAAAAGGACCAGATGACTGAAATACCGGTATCAATTCTAACTTTGAAATTCTCTAATTCTTGAGATTCTATGTAGTAGACAAGTAGAAAATTTCATGTCTTTAAAGCAATACTTATTCAAAAGGCTGGTTTTTATTTGATTTCTTCTTTCCAATAGCTTTGTTAAAATGTATATAACATACCATATAATTCACCCATTTAAAGAGTATAATTTAGTGATTTTTCATATAAACAACAAGTTGTACAACCATCACTAAATAATTTTAGAACATTTCATCCACCTCCCAAAGAAACCTCATAAATATTAGCCATTAATATCCTTCCCGCTCCTCAGCTGTGGACAACCACCAATACACTTTGTGTCTCTATGGATTTGCCTATTCCAGATAATTTATGTAAATGGAATCATAAAATATGTGATCCTTTGTGATTGGGTTCTTTCACTGAGCATAACGCTTTCAAGGTTCATTCATTTGTAGCATGTATCAACACTTCATTTATTTTTATTATACATTCATTAAAATGTAATGTATCCATACAAATCATCTATTCATTAATTGATGGACATGGAGTTGTAGCAACTTTTTGGCTATTACTACAATGCTGTTATAAACATTAATGTACAAGCTTTTGTGTGAACATATGTTTTCAGTTCTCTTGGGTAGATAGAGACCTAGGAATGGAATTGCTGTGTCTATGGCAACTCTATGTTTACCCTTCGCGGAACTGCCTGACTGTCTTCCAAAGTGGCTGCACCATTTTACATTCCTACTAGCAGTGTAGGAGAATGTCCATTTCTCCACGTTCTTGCCAACGGTTGTTAGTATTTCTTTTTCATTATAACCATTCTAGTGGGTGCAAGGTGACATCTGATTGTGACTATTTATTTTTAATGGATTTTGAGCATAAGTGAATTATAGGTAAGGAGAAAGAAGAAGAAGGAGGAAGAGGAGGAGGAGAAAGAGGAGGAGGAGAAGGAGGAGAAGGAGAAGGAGGAGGA
This sequence comes from Craseonycteris thonglongyai, assembly GCA_004027555.1. Lineage (NCBI taxonomy): Eukaryota > Metazoa > Chordata > Mammalia > Chiroptera > Craseonycteridae > Craseonycteris > Craseonycteris thonglongyai. The sequence goes on from PVKE010015406.1 coordinate 31,261, forward strand.
GGACAAGGAGGAGGAGGAGGAGGAGGAGGAGGAAGAGAAGACTTCACCAGTTATGGTTACCTTTGTCATCTGATAGAGTTTAAGTTCTCTGTGCTGATTTCGTTGTTTTTTAGATATTTCTCAATCTTTTTCCTAATTTATACACCCCTTGGAAAAATATTAAAAGCTCATGACACCCTGAAGTTCTCATATACCTCCTAGGTTGAGAATCATCTTAACCTATTATCTGATACTTTTGATTTCACAGATCGGGAAAATAAAGTTGCCAACTTTGTATTTGGCCAATTATCAACTATAGTAAAAATAATTCCATAAAATAAAGGACATTTAACCCTCAAAATAGTAGAACTATTTTAGGCTAAAAGAGAGTTTTTTCCAATCTTACACACACACCACTGTACATCCTTAACTTCCAGTATTAGTACCCTAGTTTCCCATATGGATTCCTGTGAAACCTCTGGTGAGGGCAACATGGGAATAACATTGGCACCCTCACAGATTAGTGGCCTTCTCTGACAAGTACACACCCCCAGAGGCAGGCAAATGAGTGAATGAACAAAGAAGCCATGGAGAAAGGGATGTTGTCCACATCTGAGCCAAGATTATGCCTATAGCCACCTCTACACTACTGCAAGCAGCTCTGTGCCCTGCTTCTCTCATAATCTAGATAGAAAATGGTCATTTTTAATGGAGACACAACTGTTAGATGAAATGCTGGTGGGAAGGTCATCTGGCACGTACTAATCAATTCTGGCCTTTCTAAATGTGGGACAATAAGTCATTATGTACCACTTCATGTGATGCCAAAAGAAGTACACAGCACTTCATATGAAGGATTCTTGACCATAAAATTGAACCAGAGCCTATTATTTAAATATCTAGGTCTAATTATCAATTTACAGGAAATAGAGAAAGTGTGCAGAACAAGTTAAATGACACCATGAGGAAACAATCGGCCAACACAGATTGTGGCAGAGTCTAAAAAATGACATTTTCAGGGATGCTGGGGTAGCTCAACGGTTGAGGGCTTGCCTTATAATCACAAAGTCTGAGGATTGATTCCTAGCCCTGGCCCTTGCAAACCCACATGCTAAACTGTGGTGCAACTGGTAACCCTCAGGATGCCTCAGCAGCGAAGTTTTTCTTGCTCCCATGCAGGAGGCCTCTGGTTCAGTTCCCACCCCATGAGGCCCCACATCCACCTGTGTGGAATGAAATTGTGTCACAACTAATAGAGTACAACTATGGAGACTGCTCTGGGCCCTCCCCCACTCTCTCACTCTCTCTCTCTCTCCCTGTCTCTCTCACCTTCTCTTAAACAATAAAATAAATCTTTAAAACATATAAAAATAAAAAATGACTCATTTTCTTTTACATACCACAGCATGTAGAAAAGACATTGCTAGGGAGTAAAAGAGATTAAAGAGACTTAACAACCAAATGTAATTTATGATACTTGTTTGGGTCCTGATTCAGACAAATAAGCTGTAAAAAATACACCTTTAAGATAAACGGGGGCATTTCAAATACACTCTAGATCAGGGGTTCCCAACCTTTTTTGATACCCTAGGGCGCATTCTAAAATATTGGTAGGGGGGCGGGCAACAGCTATTTCTAAGGATATTTAAATTGAACAAGAATAAAAAATAATAAACAAAAATAATTTTAAAATAATAAATTTATTGTACAAATTATATACACACAAAGAAACATATATACAAAACGTAATACAAAGTAAATAAAAAACACGTATAATAAAATCATTTAAAAAAACATAAAAGAAAACATAAAAAAAACCAATCTGTCAGTGTGATCTTTGGCATTGCATTTCATTGTCCAGTGCCTCATAATTAGGAGAGTATGACGACAACCCTGTTAGCAAACAATTATTAAGATGCTCATCGGTAAGTCAAGATCTATATTGTGATTTTATTAAATTCATGTTTGAAAACAAAGATTTGCATAAATACGTTGACCTGAAAAACAATTTGATTTTATATGCCGCTTTTTAAAAAAACGGGAACCTTTCTTTGTTGACTATGTTCCATAAGTCCTCTGATATTAAGGATTTTAGCAAAATATCGTTCTTAAGGTTCAAAATTTCTAACTCTAGTTCTTCTGCTTTCCCCTGAACAAGGTCTGCAATACATGTGGCTAGTTCTATTACATTTATTTGGCAAGTAAAAGGATTGATACAGAAGGAGACAATTGGCTCAATATTTGTAAACTGCAGAAATCTCTCTTCAAACTGT